>AYEL01083439.1:0-93795 GCA_000484575.1 Olivierus martensii | reverse complement strand
TCTCAATCTATTCATCAGTTTCTTCAACCACTCTCGACAAACTTATCAGTTCTTACGATCAAGCTTTAAAAACCATTTATTCTCTTATGATGCGTAACAATGACTCAAACCCTTCAGCCTGTTGCTCTTACAAACCCTTTCCGACTTTCAAATCAATATGCTGTAGTCAAGATATCAAACTCTTAGCCAAATATATACAAGGACTTCTTCCAGCAGACGTTATCTACTTCAACGTACCACAAGTCAATACAAGAAAAACAGATCTTTTATCTATTCCTAAGCACCGTCTACAGAGAACTACGAACTTCTTTTTCTATAGAGCTTGTAAAATTTATAATGAATGGAACAGTGAAAAAATTGTTTAATTGTATTTGGGGTCACCCATTTCTTATATGTAGGGTGCATAACTTGATAAATAAATAAATAAAAATAATATACTTTTTGTCAACAGATGTCTGCACTTTTTGCAAAATAAGAGTCCTAACTGGCGAGATGAAACAAACTCTTTCACAGGATGGCCACTTCTGCGATGTCAGGCGGATGGTGGAGGACGGTGATCAACGGGAAAACTCTAATTCATGATAATTTTTTTTACGTTGGTGGTATCCGAGAATCGAACATCGATTTCAAATTGGAAATCCGAAAAGTTTTCACGTGACAAATATGAATCTAATTATGTGTGTATCAGCCTTATAAAATAAAGCTATACATTAAAAATTTGACAATAGATTCAGATTGGTAATAGGTATTGGATAATAACAAATATGCTCAAAATTCATAAGGAATATATGAAAATCTCAGACTAGCATAATATACAATAATGAAAATCTCAGACTAGCATAATATACAATACATTGGATATTCACAATTTAATTTATGAAAGTTAGTTGTAAGAATTATAATATTGCTATTAGCTATTACTGTATGATATAAACCGTAAATAATCCATATTATATCAACAATAATTTATTTCAGAAAGGAAGAAATTTATTTATCCAAGTAGAAAAATATGAAATGTTATTCAAAATTTTTGTTTTCTGAAGAAATATCTTTTTCTTTTTATAATTCAGCTATGCATGGATGAAGAAATTAAGATATCTAATTAACATCGATTTTTTATATTAAAAGAATGAAGCATCAGTATCAACTTATTTTCTAAAATATCTTGATTGTATTTTCCAATTATAATTTCCTAATCATAAATTATTTGAAATTGTCTTCAAAAATAAACAATCATAAATTATTAGCATAAGTTTTGAAGAAACATGATACTTCACGTACATAGAAACATCATACAAACTCCATATGTTTTTAATTAATTATCTAAAGTTTATTTAATTATGTTCGAGTATCTGCAGTTCATTAATATACACTGATTATAATCTTAACATCGAATTGCATTATATTTTTAATTTATTATTAATGATATTTAGAAAATAGTAATTCATTTAATTATTATATATATATATATATAAAGTACAAAACTGCACATTTAAATCACTTCATAATGCCTATTTGTATACACGAAAAATATTTATAATTCGCTTTTAAAGTTTGCAAAATGACTTTTAACATTTTACGAATATTTTCTTATCGCTAGTTATTCTGAGAGAAATACAACTAAATTTCACGGTTGATAAATTCTAAAATTAATGTGTATTGATTTGAAAATCAATAATATTTTGTTTTTCATGGAATGACTCATCTACCGATAAGGAAATTAAAAAGTAATTTTTTATTTCCACTCAATTATTTCGGTATATTCAAATATAACTCGACAGTTCTGTGTAGTTATAGATTAACGCATAAAGAAAAAATAATAATAATTCAGACATTCAAATCATTTCGGAAACCTATCAGTTAGTTCTAAACATGTTGCAATTTAAAACATGTATTTTAAAAATATAAAGATATTTTTTTTTTTATATAAGAAGATTGTAATTGTGCCTTAAGGCAGAATAATTTCTGAACCAAATATTTTAATGTAAAAGAAAATAATATAGCAATGTGGTAATAGCAATCCAGTGGATTTGCAGATAGAAAAGTCATTATTATGGTTTTTTTAATATTTTTATTTTTAAAAGTTAGTAAAAGGAACTTTTTCCTTCTAAAAATGTGTAGCTTACATATATTTGCGATTTTTAATAGAATAATTATTTGTATTATGAGAAATTGAAGTAATATACATGAGACAATAAACATAAACTGTTTAAAGGCTGAAGAAATTTCTGACTGATAACTCAAAATAGTAAATTTTCTGGCTTTATATTTATAATTTATTTTGGCATGAAAAAAGATGATGTTTGTTAATTTTAGAATAATTTTTCAATTTATTTAATTTAAAAAATTATTAACTTTAAAATTATCAAAGGAAATCTATTGCAATAACTAAAATGTTAAAGGGATTATAATAGAATTTCTTAAGATTTATTTTAGTTAGAAAGTTCATATTTTGCGATATTTTTATTTAATTTTAATGCTGAAAATAATTTTATTTAAAAGATATTCGATTAAAAAAATTAAATTTGATGTTAAATTGCATTTTTTAAATTGAAAACATTTTTATATTAATCGATTTACACCACAGTATTTACAATAACAAGAGTTCATTTTTAATTTTGTCATTTTTTCAAACGACAAATTTAAATTTGCAACAGTATATAATATTTTTTTATTATGTCTAAAATTAATTTTATTATTTTAAAGCCTAAACATACAGAAGAGTTGTTTTTTCAATGCATTTTAAATTAGAAAGAATTTATTTATGCAAAATTGTTTTAAACTTATATTGAACAAAATTTTAATTTTATTCGTAAATTTTTTATGCAGAAAGCATCTTTAATATTTTATAAGATTTTTAGAGACTAAATATCAGTTTTAAAAAATAAAATCCAGCTTAATGCATACTCTACCAGAAAAATTTTTTACATATATAAATGTTTAAAATAAAAAAAAACAATTAAATTGAATAATGCATAATGAATCAAAAATTTCAATCAAAAATTTACAGTCATAAATTTTAAAACTACATTAATACAAACCTTAAACTAAAATAATGTAAAAAAATTTCTTTTTTTTAAATATTGTGTTACATTTATCACAAAAATAATTCGACGAAACAAAGTTGATGGGTGTTTACACAATTATAAACTCGAGAAAAACTTAATCAATATCTTTTTTTCCACAAAAGTAAAAACAATTCGAAATATAAAAACTTCACAAGCAAAGAATCGATATCTCAGAGCGAAGCATTTCTTCGTTCAGTTCAGCAACATCGGCATATTATACCTGGTTGCTCATTTGGAACAAAATACTGTGTTATGTTGGCACTGTAGATAGCATTACGTGAAATCCGAAACAATGTTAACTATTTTTACAATTCAAGAAACGCATTAAGAATGAAATCAGATATATATATATATATAAAAATTTCGACATTTTCCACTTGAAGTTTTCATTAAATTTTTCTGTACGTGAACATAATTTTAAATGTCTGCCGATTATTTTTACACATTCTCTAAGAAATTACTGTTATTAATTATTATTGATGGCAAAAAAGGCATAAGGATATCTAATATTTCTATAATAAATTACCGGATGGACAAAGAAATTTTTATAGCAAAGTATAAATGAACTATCTAATTTTAGTTCTGCTTTTTATATTTTTTTTTATAAATTAATTAACTCGGCAGAATATATAAATAAATAATCATTCTGAATTCTTTCACATTATCTTTAAGTTTTATTTATTTATTATCATTAATATGAATTAAATCAACGGAAAAAGTAAGATAAATTATGAGCATCATTTAACCAAAGTTGGTTTACAATAAATTTATGGACAATAAATTTCATGTCTGGAATAATAATATAATGATTAATAGTCTTATTTCTTATACAATTTATATTTGCAAATTGTGTAAGATTAAGAGATCATACGATTTTGCAAGAAATTATTTTCCAGTTGTGTAGAGTTATTTTTAGAAGAATGGAAAACTTGCTTTGCTCTGCAATGATATCACTTGTCTGAATTTCTGTGACTTAATTACTTTTGTAAGCAAATATTTTCTAGTTTTAATTACAACATATTAATTAGTTTAGATTTTAATTCAGTTTTAATTTAGGCATAATTAAAAGTCATTATTATTTTATTGATTACGATCGAGTTGTCAACATAAAGTATGAAACAAAAGTAGAATAAATACAGTAAAATAATAATAATAATAATCTTCAGAGAACTTATAAAAATTTAATGTTGAATTTTTAAAGAGAAAGTGATTACTTAATGAGGCGAAAGATTACTTACATCAAAAAAAGCAAGGTCATTAGATATTGTACATTCCTAAGGATAAAATTGTTGAGAAAAACTTATAACGAGCGTTTAGCACAGCCACTGCAGTAGTTCATAAAAATACGAAGTGTAATGTTACATAAAATATTTTTTTTTTTAATTTTCAAAATATGCAATAAATTGTTTAATTAAAAAAGAGTCGTTTTATTAAACTTGTTTATGTTTTTTTTATTTTAAAGTTATTTCAATTAATTAAATTTATTGATTCATATTGAAAAATTATTAATTGCACCTCGATATATCAAAAACATCATAAAAAACTAATCACTGTTAACGCATAAACAACTAACAAGTAAACTTCTCTTAAAAATATGCTATAACAAAAATATTTATAATATATTGTACAGTATGCCTTTATAAATATTATATAAATGCCTTTCCTTTTTTCAGCACTCGGTCTCTAAAAATAAATCAAACAACTTAATAGGTTTTGTTCTATAAACAATATTTTTACCTCGTTTGGCATATCTATATTTTCAGAAATAGACTCCAATCGAAATTGGAGTGAAATTCAGAATCAACTGATTAATAATGCTATTTCTCATTCAATAACTGAAGATACGAAATCTCGACAAAATTCTTCATTTCATAATTGGTATAAGCTTATCCTTGACCCGAATCAAACTCAATATTACATTCATAGTAATTTCAACTTTAACTTGAAAGAAATTCTGATGCAAATCTGTCTTAATAAATTTCATCTCCGTTTTTTAGGCAAATTTATCTCACTATATCCTCCAAAATACTGTATTTTTTGTAATCATGATATAATCGACTTAAGTCATTTATTCTAAATCTGCCCTACTCTCGAATCTTTTCGAAAAAAATATGAAATAGAAAAAATTTCCCATCTCCCTCCTAATAAAATTCATCTTACCTTTCAAGACTTGGCGATAAAATGTGCATTTAACATATTTAACTTTATTAAAGATGTGTTTGACTTATTATAGGTTCATCTATATTATCTCTTATTATTTAGTTTTTGTAACTTTTGTTTTTTATTTTATTATATATTTTTCTTCAATGTAATTTTTGCACCCCCTAATTTAAAGGGGATCCTCCCTAATTGTTTAATAAACATTATTAATATTAATATATTGTACAATAAACGCATTTTAACTTGATAGAATGTTCTGCTAATAATAATATTCTATATAATTATCTAACAATTTTATTGTATTATTTAATTTATGTGAATTTATTTATACAGTACCGAAAATATTATAAATTTCCATAGACTTCATAGATAAATTTTATATTTATAAGGCATTATATTAAAAGGAAATATAATTTTATTTATCTAGAGAATGTATTCTATAATATACTCTTTAAATAAATGAAAACGTGCTTTCTCTTAATATTAAAAGATTAAAATTACATAATTTATATTGATAGTATTAAAATAAATTATCCTTTATATGAAACTTCATCTAATAGATCTGAAAATAAAATATTTAAAAATGGATTTAGAAATACTTATTTCATAATTTCAGAATAAAATTAATATTATAGAGGTTAATCGTTGTGCAAAAAATTATTAACAACATTTAATAAATAAAATTCATTGCTTAAATTATGATTATTCTAAATTCAAAATCATGATTTATTCTACACGATTCTTATTAATTAAACTACATATCTATAATTGCTGATATAAAATGATTCGCCTTCTTTTTTTAATAACAAACGTAAATTATAGGAAAAGAAATGCAGCATTTAATCTTCATGTTTCCTTCAATATTAGTAATGGTATCTTCTCTCAACTGTACTTGCATTGCCATAAGTTTCTTCTAAAAATTACGTAAAACTAATGGTGATTAAAATAAATTTGGTAGTCGTCTCGTTAACATAACTGTTATAAATTTGCATAAAATTATCTTAAATTATAAACGTATATCTATTTTTTTCGATACGAAAAGTGTAGGGGGATTTTGAATGTCGCCCTTTAATACTAATGCAGTAATAAATATGGATATTATGGATACACTTTTTAATCTCTTTCTTGAAAAAAAGGAACTACTTTCATCTAATTTCTAAACAAGCTTAAGAACTTAATTATAAATTAAATTAACTCTTCTTGTCCTTATTACATTCTTTCCTAGTTTAGTCTATGGACTAATATTAGTTATCTTCCTTGAATACATTTAGTAACGATTATTTCGCCATCTTGTATGTGACTATTATTAATTATAAGATACATAATGTGTATATTCGGTTATTCGTGCTGTTAATGGGAAAATAAATATGAATTATTTAAAGTTACCAAGTAAATTTTTCCACGAAAAATCATGCAGGGATAACACGGATAAGAATAATTCTCCTACGAACAGTCGTAAGTATACTGTATTTATAATGAAGAATTCAATAATAAGGCTAACAAAATGTATTCAAAAATGTGAATTAAAAGAATTTCACTGTTCAAAATTTTTTTAAAAAAGAAAAAAATTTGAAATCAATACAATAAAAAAATTATGCGATTTCAGTTTGTAATTTTTCTTCTGTGATAGAAAAATTTGTAAGATAAAAATTGTCTTTCGAATAGCTTTGTTTCATAAATTGATTACAACTCATATGTTGCATCATTACAGAGAGATACTGAATTCTATATCTTTTCTTATAGAAATTAAAATAGATTTTCGTTTTTAGAAAACTGATTTTTAATAAAAAAAACCTGGAAACAATCATTGGTAAGATCAATTTCAAAAGGATTAAATATCTAACAACTGTTAAATTAAATTCTTATTGGCATTGTTCAGAACTGAGATAAGAACTGATATTAAAATTTTTGTTTATAGTATAGCTACAGAAAAACTGAGAGAAAATAATGTGATTTTATGATTTTTATTTTTATTATGAATGTCTGTTGGATGATAGCGCGAAGGAGTATTAGATTTCAATCTGGAGGACTGGAATCAAATCTCATTCCTGAAAAGTTTTCAGAAAGGTACTGGACTCGATCCATAGACTCTCTTTATTCACTTTCTGATCGATTCCATCATAGATCTGATAGCATCTGTCGTGTATCCTGGAATGATCCCGCAGTTTAGTTTCAGATAAAAATGGAAAACGACCTAAAAACAAAGAAAAAAATCGCTCGATTATTTTTAATAGAATAAAACTTCCAATCTCGATACTCATTCATATATAAGCATCCCTGACTCATATTTGGACACTCGAATCCTTTTAGTATCTCTAGTTCTCTCCATACATCTTTGTGAAAATGATTAGTAGTCATTGGCACCTGACTACATTACCGCAATGGCGTAATTCTGATTGTTATGGCTTCTAAAAGCAAAGGAAATGAATTATATATTTCTAAGCGCAAAGGAAGTAAATTATAATTACTTTTTATCTTATTAATACAATTCCTAGATTAAACATCCTATTATATTTCCGATATTAATTTACTACTAATTAAATTACAAAATTAGTATCACTCAAAACAGAATAATGTTATTCGAATTATTATATTTTGAATATTATTAATAATAAAAACCTCTTTAAGTAAGAATTATATTACCCTAAGTAATACTTTTCTAACGATGAGAACATCATGATCGTATTATTAAGTTTTACAATATCACTTTGAAATACCCAAGAAATAGTGACAGATATGCTATAAAATTTGATCTCTAATTGAGTCTTTCTTTTTTAATTGTAGTTTGAAACGTGATAAACTAGATAAATTATATTTCCTATAAATTCTTCAGGAGATAAGAAAATATAAAAGACATGATGGCCGGAATTAGACCTCTTGACGTCTTTTCAAAGGCTTCATGAGTTCTAATTCAAGCTGTCGTATATCTTCTTTTATTCTGGCTACCACAAAATCTTAATGGACTCCATTTTTGCTGTTCATATAATTTTTTACTTTTTATCTATATCAGTAAAAAAACATCAAATTGTTTAGATATTACATTTCTTTAAGAACGTTATTTAAAAGCTGGTATTTATGATACATTTCATATTATCTAAGATGTATATTATTGCTTTTAGTTTAATATCAGTTATGAGGGTAAAAATTATCATAGATTTAAAAAGTCAATAAAGATTTTGAGCAATCAGATTTTTGAAGAAAGAAATCATTAACTGAGTTTAAGGTCGCGCTCGACGTTCTTATTCTTTTCAAGAGCCAGAAATCTACATTAATAATTACATTCTCAAATGTAGAAAATAAAAGAAAGACGTTTTAAAAACAAAAAAGATATTTTGTAATTAGAATAAGACAGAAACTTCCATCTAAATGTTTGTGAAAAAGTTTATAGATATAAAATCTTACTAAGGCTCATACCAAAGTCGTGTCAAGATTCATAGTTGAGATGAAGATTTTTTTCGTTTAAAAATAGGAAAATTAATTTATTTTAATTAGTAATTAATTCTGAGAATAGATTACGTAAAAAATTATATAAAGAATTACAGTAAGATGATTATCATGAGGGGGAAAAGTTATTAGATTGGAGAATAACAGGAATCAGAGTAATAATAATGCAATATCAGAAGTGTACTTATAGTAACTTCTCAATTGAATTTCTTATTGAATAAAGTTTTTATTTTTTTATTAGTTTTAGTAGATGTTTCTTAAAATTCTGAAAAATAATCTACTGGATAAAATACTAGTAATTTGAAAGCATAGAAATACTGTTTAACAATTAGAATTGAAGAATCTTTGCCAAATTTGCAGAATTAATTTTTAAATTAATTCTTCTACTTGAAAAATTTCAATTAATGAAGTAGTTAATATTTTAGACAATTTCATTTAAGAAATGCTCTGGGACTACATCAAGTGTCATATGAATAATATTAACTCCTACACTCCTCACTACTAATTTGTTGATTTTTTGATTCATTCGAATAAATATACAATTTTCCAAATGAAAATCCAGGAGTAATCATTCAATCTGTTTATAATGATAAATAAATATACTGTAGATAATTAAATTCCTGTAACTTTATTAATTACCACAAAGAAATATTTACTTTATCCTTATAAGCATTACTAAGTGTTTTACAAAAAAAGATAACTTTCATATCATCTAGAACTGTGGGCTAGATATTTTACTTCAAAAACTTGCAAAATATGCATTGAAGAAAACATTCAGAAACAAAAATGTTTGATTCAGATTATATAAAATAAATACCTCATCATTCATAAATTTATTTCAATTTTTTAATTTTAACTTTACAGTAATTGTTAAAAATGAAATATTACTTAAATTTATCGAGATGTACTGATTAACCTAATCCTACTTATCTCTATCAATTTATCAACTATTTTTCTCATTTTTATTAGATTTAATAAAAATCAAAAATCTGCCTAATAACTTCTTGTTAGGAATATAAATTAGTTTGAGATGGCTGATATTTATAAATATCAATGATAAAAAAGTTATATTCAGAAGAAAATCAAATAATTTTCTTCATAATGAATTTTTTTTTCTTTTTGAAGTTTCTTTCTCGAGCCATTTGAAGCCTTTCTACTTTAAATTAATAAAAATCCATCCAAACCATCTAGATTTTTAGTACTGTTGAATTCTAAAGATGTAAAAGCTCGTTTCTTTTTTCTTTGAAAGAATACCCATTTCTATAAGAGGTGTTTATTCCATGTGGGAAACATAATATATTATGTTTATTCCCATATGGAATAATACACCAGTTATAAAAATGGGTATTCTTTCATATTTTAAGTTGGAATGATCTGCTTCTGAAAGAGCTAGATTAGAAAGGGAATAATATTTACACTAATGGTATTCTCTTAGAGATGTCTTAAACAGATTACTATAACAAATCTTCCTTTCACATCTTAAAATGTATAAGAAAGCAGATTAACTCTAGAAAATTGAATATAACCTGATCTAATTAAAGAATTCGTTTACAAGTCACAATCAGTACAAGTTGTAAAACAATTCTTATCTTCGATCAATAAATAATAAATATAAGTTGTTGATCTTTGCAGGAGTCTGTTTATTATTCTGTATTATACAGTATTCAAATCAATCAATTAAACCCTTATTCATTCATTTGCAAATAAAATAAGTATCAATATACAAATGCAAAATAATTTATTGATTATAAAAAATGCATTTCATTAATTTTGAATTATTGCAATTGAAGATTTATTTGCATAATGCAATATTGATGGATGCGAGTTTAATTTTAGCAAATAAATAATTAAAATTTCCTTGTTTACTTTCGTTTGCTAAGATATCTAGTTAACGTAAACAAAAATAACAAATATTTGATATAGGATTAATTAAGGATATTTAACATAAAAATAAAATAAATTCGTTTAGAATGAGAATATATTAAATGATTATTCGAAAATATTGAAATCGTGATTTAAATTTTGTAAATTATATCTGCAAATTAGAAATAAATTTGACAATAAAATGGAAACGTATTATGCATTCATTTACATAATTATACAATCTTACACATACTGACTCAGAATAGAATAAAGATGAAATAAAGAGGAATATAGGAACATTTTTCTAATTAGTACCCATCTGTTTTGTAGCTGGAAGCGTTGTAAAAATGTATAGGTATAATTGGTGAAGTTTTTTTCGCTTAGAATCTTCTTTTTCGAGGAATTATTTAAATATAAACCTTTTCTAATTAGTACCCATCTGTTTTGTAGCTGGAAGCGTTGTAAAAATGTATAGGTATATTTGGTGAAGTTTTTTTCGCTTAGAATCTTTTTTTTTTCGAGGAATTATTTAAATATAAACTATAGATTATAGTTCGATTCAATGTATATCATTTCGTGTTCAAAGAAATAATCAGGAACATACATCATGATATAATGAACTTTATATTACTTTTATTCACATAATAAATTTATTTATGTGATTAAAAGTAATGCATCAGTTCATTTCAAAAGTAATGTTTTTATACTATACTTATTGAAACGTGTCTCAGCTTGTCTAAACATGAATTTTTAAAGGTTTATCAATAGTATTAAGCCGAAGTGAAGTCTTATTCTGTGGAATATACTTGATTAAATTAGCAAGTGATTTATCTTTTATTTTCTTTCAAAACTTAATGCCAAAAACGACATTACTTATAGGATGACCTGATAATTATTTTGGTTTTAAATTTGGTAATTAAACTAGTGATTCCCAAAATTTTTCGATACTCGGCGCCCTTGCTGAATCCATATATTCTCAAGGCACCCTATCTAAAATTTTAACAAATACAGATTTGTTAAAATTTAAGATAGGGTGCCAATTATCAAAAATGTATTAGAAATTCTAACAAATATTATAAAATTATGAAAATTTTATAATATTTCACGACGCCCACTTTGGGAACCACTGAATTAAGCTATTAAACTGGAATATAAGGTGATAATTGCCTATATAAAAGAAGTGATTTCTTTGATATCGGTGGGTATTTGCCTATAACGATATTGAATCCATAAAAACATACTTTCAAAAATACTACAGTGATGTTTTTTTGTACAAGTAAAGGAGATAGTTTCAATTACTGATTTCGAAAATTTGATTTCTGCTTATTTGCTCATTTGATGATGGTGAAGTGAGAAAACTTTCTTAACTCGTGTAACAATGTGAAAAATTTCGTTATTATTGAAATATAAAAATATCAATTAAGAATTATTTTCGCTTCCAGATTCTGCTATTCGCGAAGTCGACGAAGAAATTTATCATAGAACGTAATTTTAACATTATTAGTGCTGTGAATACAATTTAAAATTCCAATCTAAATTATGTTCTTAAATGGTAGTTTATTCTAACAACGAATTGAAAATTTTAAACAAATTATCAAATAATGTGAAAACTATAACAACATTATCGAAAGAGTGATTCCGTCGAATTATTCTTGCAATAGCCTAATTTTCTGAATAGATAAGAAAATTGAAATAGAATTTAATCTAAAAATTTAATTTTAAGATTTCTAATAATATATTTTCCATCAATTGTTAAAATATTACATTTTATTTTAATGTATACTTTTCGTATAAAAGTAAATTAGTTATTAATTGATGTTTGTACTGTTTCAGCAGTTTAAGATTTAATGAAATCGGCATCTCAAAATTTTAAGAAACAAATATTTATAAAATCGAATTAATGTTTGCATAACCAATTAAATTAGTGTAAATATTAAAATACATTTCATTGTATATAAGCAGCAATAAGTTAGGAAAAGTTTTAAAGAGAATGACGAATAAAAGACGTGAATTAACTTGATAGCTAATAATCTTGAGTGAATCTTTATTTGTATGGTATACTGTTTTGGCGTAAAACAAAATAGCTATTATAAATACAATAATGTTACTTTTATTTATTTATTTATACCAATATAAAATACTTGAATCCATTAATTATTTTCTGCTGATTTTAGAGAACTTACAGAAATGCGAACAACTGCATATTTTTATAGAAACTAGTAACTTTATTTAGAAAGAAAAAAAAAAGAAAACACCAATAAAATAAAATAAATGAATAATTAAAGCTTCAAACTGCAAATAAAAAATTTATGTAGTGGAAGAATAGCAAACAGTTAATCATAGAAAAATTCGTCATAAAGAAACTAGATACAATACTATTAACATTTAATCATTTTTATTACACATATCTAGCAGATCCAAATTGCAAAAAGTATAAAATTATTATGACATAGATGAAATTTAGTATTTGATTATAAACAAATAAGTTTAATTTATAATTATGTGTACATTGAGAACTATTATTAATTAATTTCATTAAATCACTGCAATCTAATAACCGTTCAAAACTAATTTTGCGCATATTTGTATTGATTTACGCAAAATATTAATGTTATCAGAATATGAAATGATTTAAGAGACGTACAAAGTGTTAGCATTCATACATATATAATTTAAAGTAATGATTTCTGAACATAGTTTTATGCTATATTAATGCTTGTTAAATTAATTTCATTTATATAAATATATTTACATAATATAACAGATGCAAAGATTAAATTTTATATCGAATTTATGATAGGTTTAACGTAGTTTATAACTTTAGAAATCCTGTAATATATTTAGGAAGAGATTATGAAAGCAAGAAGAAGAAGGGGGGAAAAAACTTGTCGCGAAGATAAGTATATCTAAATTGAAATTTTTCTGCATGGGCTATTAAATCTGGAATCTAAATTGGAATTGCATTTAGGAATGCATTGAATGTAGTAGAGTGAAATAATTTAAATGATGTTTCGAAACTCGCATTTTTCATCCTTCTGAAGAGTTAAGAGTTATGAAAAGAATGAATTAGATGACAATTTTAGCTTATGTACAACTCATAAATTTCCTAAAAATATGTTTTAATATCGTTGTGGTATTAATAATAAAATTGTTAATGTTATATTAGTTATATAATTTAATATTAATATACAGTTGTACCTTGGTTAATGATGGCCTCGGATAACGACGTACTTGGTTAACGACGAGTGATTGTAAGAAAAAATGTCTTGGTTAACTACGCAGGCTTTGGTTAACGACTTCTGATTATGTGAACTTCCGACAAAATAGAGCGCTGGAAAACAACTCGTCATCGCATAACGTGATTTCGTTAGCCTAAATTTTTTTTCAAAAATAGAAAATTATTAAATAGTTATGAATCATTTGAAAATCTTAAATTTATATTATTACTCAAATAAATAAATAAATAAATTGGAAAAACAGTCTATGTGATGGTCATTTAATGGAAACTGAAAATTTAGTTATATCCTTTCATGGACTAGTACACGTGATGTCACAAACCAGTACTCAGGCCTTGTACTTCAGAGGGTAGTGGCTAAGGTCATGTGCAATTTAATTGGTGCAAACTTAGCCCCTTCATACAGTATACTTAGATATGGTCATTTGACAAGGCTGGAATTATTATGGTGAAAAATGATGGTTTTCTATATACTAATGTTATGTAAGTGCCATTATCTATTTAGATTTGCAAATCTAGATAGTGAACTCCTTGCTGGCTTCTCTGATCCAATATAAGTTATAGTCCCATGTTCTAGATACTAAGGGACTTGATTAGCTCTTGGGTTTTGTCTTGATATGCCCAGAGTACCAACAGGTCATCTACATATCTCATAAAGATTTTAAAATGTAGTTTATAATTTACAAGTGCATTTTCTTAACAGATCTTAGTGCTATTTCTGTCATGAAACCAGCCATTGGGCCACATACAAAAGAAATCGTCTTCAGATTTCTTTTTGTTACAGAAAACAGGTATTAATGTAAATTTTTCATAAAAATGAAATGGCAAAAAACAACTTTTGTAAAACAGAAGAAATCTGTATATCCTTACTGAGCATTGAAATGAACAATTTGGTGAAAATATTTTAATAATTATTTACCAACTCATTTACTGATTAATTTTTGTTGACTTTGTACTTCAGATATTTATCATATCTGTAGAAAATACTAAAAAAGAGTTGCTATTGTCCAGAGCTAGCAGAGATCAACTACAGGTGCTCCTCTAGTTATGAACATTTGTACTTATGAACATGATATTTCAAAAACGCTTCAATAATTAATAAAACTCTTAATTAAGTAATATGATAGCAAAATGCTCTAGCAATAAATATGTAAAATTACACAGTTAGTTAACATATTATGGCAGATAAATGATGATTTATCCTAGACTGCTTGTAGTGCTTGTATGGATGATATGTAAGACTATTGGTTTTGATTTTACTTTTTTTATTTTAAATTACTATTTGAATAATGCTACTTTTTTAGTGACTTAAAATATTGGAAAATTTTCTTTAAAAATTTTTCAGATATTTGTTAATGGAAGTACACTTTGATAAAAATCAAGAACAAAATATAATTCAAATTATTTTTCTTAATTTTATTTTCTAAATCTCAAGGAAAATTATATAAGGGGGAATATTTAGCAACTAAATCTAGGAATTTATGTGATGTAATTTAGGATCAAATATGCAATTATTTCTAAGTTTAATAGTACTGCAGTTAAAACAGATAATCATAAGAATAAAAGATTATAGTATTTTTATATATTGAAAAATTTGGATTTTAATTTTGATTGCAAAGTATCTAACATGTAATAAATGAATTTGAGACATTATCAAGTTTTCATATAACACATTCAAGATACATCATCGATATTTACTATTGTATTTTATATATTTTATAAACTTATAAACAATCATGGCAGAATTATTTGATATTTTATTTAGAAATAAATTTTCCTCTTTGTTGCAGGAATTTCGAATGCAGGTTCATAATTTTGTCCAGATTGAAAAAAATGCCAGATTATTAATATCCAGAAAACCAATGTTTGATCTGTAGTATTTTTTACTGATAAAAGGGGTGTGATATTTTTCTTTATTGATAAAGAGATGTGTGATTAAAAAAGTTTGGGGACCACTACACTATAAGAGAACACTAAACATTTTAGAAAAAAAAGCATTTGAATTTATTTTCATGCTGGTATTTTGGATTCATGTTTTAAAAATGCTTGAAAAGTCTAATAAAGCTTTACAAGATTCTCAAAATAGTTTTAAGTATGTATGTTATGCTTTATAAATCACTATATGAATACCTAAAATATATATGATAATTTTGATCAGTTTGAAATAAAAGTGAAAACAATTTTATTGGATATTGATTAGAGAGAGCAAATTAATAGAAAGAAATTTAGAAAAACAAAACAGTGATGAAAGTGCAACAGATTTAACAGTTTGACTTTCTTCCAAAGATAATTTAAAAGTTAATGCAGTAAAATCTTTTAATTCAATATTGGTTAATTCAGAGTACTTATTAATTTGAAGTAAACTACAGTCTCCAGATCAAAGTATACAATTTTCAATTGTCATTATGACAGATAATTTAAAATATAATTAATTTTTAATTCAAAGCTAATTATTACCCCAACAGTGACCTAAGATTTGCATTATTCAAAATTATTTTGTGATAAATTGGTGATTAGCTGAAGATTTGGAAAAAATTACTGTAAATGTCTTCTAGATGACTAAGTGACGGGCTAATAAAAAATACTGTGAATTAAGTAAGTTTTACAAATACTAAATTGTTTATTCAATTTTTCTTTTTGCAAAAGTGAAGATTGCATACAAGAGTTTGATTTTAATATTCTGATTTGGAGGAACTACAAAATTTTTTGGAACTTATTATTTAATGTATTTTGATATCATATCTGTTGGTGTGACTGGAAAATTACTCCATTACATTGTTTTATAATTCGATCTTATTCAAATACTTGATTGTTGATATACATTCAGAGTTTAATCATAACTTTTCAATAAGAAAAGTACTCTTTAGCAGCAAATATCAACTTTACATTAATTGTGAAACAAGTTTAGTTGCACAAACAACACAGCACAACACAGAACATCTAAGAATACAGAACATCAAATATAATATGTTCAAACAGTATAAATAATTAAAAACCAAAAATGCAAAAGTACAAATTAGAATTATGAAAGTAATTTGTAATAAAGTAATGGTTGTAGGAAACAGTGATACTCAGGGAAGGCAAGTAGTAGAACAATGTCGACTATGGCAGCAAATGGTTTACAGAATGAAGAGGTGTTTAATTATGTGCAGTTGCTATCTATAACCAGAGAATTACCTGGCAGGTAATTCTCTGGTTATAGACAAGAACAGTGAAAGATGTTAAGCACAAAATTACCTATAAAAGGCACCCTACTGTTTTCTTGCAATTAAGAAAAGAAAAAAACCTTTATCCTCCTGACCAGAAAAATCAGAGTTTATGTTTTGCCCATTTATAATGAGAATCTAAATAGACAGGAAGAGTGTTTAAGAATAACCATAAAAAATTTAAAAGAAAAAATTCAGGAGCATAAAAATGGTATCAAAAATATCAATTTAAGAACAGCTATAGTGAAAAGATGCTACAAACATAATATACTGGTTAGATGGAATGATACAAAACTTGTTAAAATATGTCATAATTTGAAAGAACTATTAAGAGAATCTAACAAAATAATAGAAAGGGTCAATATAAAAATATGATTAATGAATAAGTAAATAATGACATCTTTCAAGCATAATTGTATACTTTAAAAAAATGAGCACTAACTATAGAAACTAACAATAATGAGTTTTTAGTTAGCTCTTATAGACTGTTTAGAATGTTGATAAGCTTGTTATAAATTTAAAAAGATTTTTATTAAAAAATATTTATTATAAGCTTTCATTATGCCACTTAGAAAATAGCAAATTCCATGATAAAATTCCACATTAAATTGCTCGTAGCATTGCTATGAGGAGTAGCGAACATTAATCTATCGGTTCTACATCTTTCATCAACATATAATTATTTCTCAAAATATTTTGTGATAATTAGTGAAATATCACTATAAATTTTCTTATTTTTTGCCCTTCTGTTCCCGTTAGTTTCTTATTATAATCATTTTTGTCATTAATTTAAAACTATTTTAAAATGAATTTATTATAATTTCCGTATTTACACCAATTAACAGAAATTTCATTTTATATACAGGGTGTCCCAGAAAGAATGGATAAGCCTGAAACACCTCATAGTACAGCTATCGAGCACTCAAAATATAATACGAAAAAAAATATTTCCCAGGTAGTACCTAAGATATGTCACTTATATACAGGGTGTCCCAGAAAGAATGGATAAGCCTGAAACACCTCATAGTACAGCTATCAGGCACTCAAAATAAAATACAAAAATAAATATTTCCTAGGTAGTACCTAAAATATGTCATTTTTTTTTTTTTAAATGTTGATTTTTTTCACACTACTTTGCATTTCTGTATACCACAGCTACAAATAAATGAAATCCATTGGTTTTTCATTGAATATAATACAAAAAAAAAAAATATTTCCCAGGTAGCACCTAAGATATGTCATTTTTTTTAAATGTCGATTTTTTGACACTACTTTGCGTTTCTGTATACCACAGCTACAAATAAATGAAATCCATCGGTTTTTCGTTGTTATAATATTCTTCACGGACTATACCAATAGATATGCATTAAATCGTATGAGTAGCTGTTGTAATTTTTTGGAAAAAAATCTCAACTTCAATTTTTATCATTTTTTGTAAAAGTTTAAGCGTACTTGGTGAAAAAAATGTATGAAAGCCTAAGTGGCCAACTATTTTAAAAAATGCGTGTTTAATATAGATTGCAAAATGGTATAATACATCCTTTTATCTAATGTAAATACGTGGTTATTGCTATAATATGCAGAAAGAGTAAATTCGACTAAATAACAAAATTTTAAAAATTCAATTATTTCTTGTCTTAAACTGTACCTGATGATAAGGGCTTCATAAAAAACAACGTAACACAGTGATAAATCTATTGGTATAGACCGTGAAGAATATTATAACACTGAAAAACCAAGTTTAAGCGTACTTGGTGAAAAAAATGTATGAAAGTCTAAGCGGCCAACTATTTTAAAAAAAAATGCAAGTTTAATACAGATTTCAAAATGGTATAACACATCCTTTTATCTAATGTAAATACGAGGTTATTGCTATTAATATGCAGAAGAAGTAAATTCGACTAAATAACAAAATTTTAAAAATTCAATTATTTCTTGTCTTAAACTATACCTGATGATAAGGGCTTCATAAAAAAACAGCGTAACACAGTGATAAAACTTTATTTGACTTATGTACATTTAAAGTAAATGCTCAAACTGTCTGCCACCGACTCTGATACACGCGCAACATCTCCGAATGAAAGCTCTTTTGAGAAGTCGCGCATAACGCCGTTGAGTAATTTTTGAAGCGGCTTCCTGGACACGGCTACGTAACTCTTGTAAATTTCTTATCTGCTTGGAGTAAACCTCTTCTTTTAGGCAACCCCAATAAAAGAAAATCCAACAGATTTAAGCCCAGGGAATGTGAAGGCCACAAAATGGGTCCCAGACACTTTTTTAAGCTAACTTTATTAACTTAAAAAAGTTAATAAAGTTTTATCACTGTGTTATGCTGTTTTTTTATGAAGCCCTTATCATCAGGTACAGTTTAAGACAAGAAATAATTGAATTTTTAAAATTTTGTTATTTAGTCGAATTTACTCCTGCATATTAATAGAAATAACCTCGTATTTACATTAGATAAAAGGATGTATTATACCATTTTGAAATCTATATTAAACACGCATTTTTTAAAATAGTTGGCCACTTAGGCTTTCATACATTTTTTTTCACCAAGTACGCTTAAACTTTTACAAAAAAAACTATTTACCATATTTCATGATAAAAATTGAAGTTGAAATTTTTTTTTCCAAAAAAATTACAACTACTACTAATACGATTTACTGCATATCTATTGGTATTGTCTGTGAAGAATATTATAACACCGAAAAACCGATGGATTTCATTTATTTGTAGCTGTGGTATACAGAAACTCAAAGTAGTGTAAAAAAAATCGACATTTTTAAAAAAAATATGACATATCTTAGGTACTACCTGGGAAATATTTTTTTTTTTGTATTTTATTTTGAGTGCCCGATGGCTGTACTATGAGGTGTTTCAGGCTTATCCATTCTTTCTGGGACACCCTCTATATAAATAATTCACTAAGTATTTATACATATAAATAAAACACTATACAGCAAGCACTTTTCAGCATATAGCCATCATTGGGTTACCTGATGATAGCTATATGCCAAAAATGTTTGTTACAAGTTAATAAATTAATCTACAGTGCGAAAAGTGCTTGCTGTATAGCATTTTATTTGAATTTATATAGAAACAGTTAAAGGTTTAATATGTGTATTTATGTATCCAAAGATGTTATTTCCAATTCATGCTTTTGTATTTTTAGTTTTCAAATATTTGTATTGTTGAAACATATAATATTAGATGCTCTGTACATAATACTGAAGATGGTTGTTTGTACAATTGAAAGTGTTTCGCAATTAAACCAAAGTTTGTTTACTGCTAAAAAGTGCTTTCTTATTGTGAAATTATTTGTATTTTGTTATAAACAGCTAGTAAGAAATTCATACTCAATCACGTTCTGAAAAAATTTTCAGGATTAATTTAAAATATTCAAAAACTTTGTGATAGTTCATAAATTTAATTTTTAATTTTATGTTAATCTGGAATCAAAATTGTAGACTTAAAAGTGAATATAGAAAATTATCAAAGTATACAAATACTCTATATTTCATTTAGTAACATATATTGAAATAGCATTTGATTGTACATCCATTAAATAAATGTAATCATTTTAGAAAATTGAATTTTTCAAATTAAGTCTTACTTGAAGTATGCAAGTTTCAGAATGATTTCTGAAAAATACTGTTAAAAAATTTGAGAAAAATCTTTTTATAAGTATACAATAATTATTAATTTATACATACTGTATGTAGAATTAAGATTTGTTGTTATGAATTTAGAAAATATACCCAATAAATAGATAAGTTCTTTGAGAAATTCATATAATTCAAAATTGTATAATTCTGTAATTAAAACTGACAGCAGGAAGGCAGGAAAAACTTTCATAACATGGAGTATATGTAGTAAATTTAAAGAAAATTATATTTTATATTCAAATTTGGCAGGCTATATCACACAGTTTAATATACAGAAAAAGTAGCAACATAATTTGTGTTAATATTAAATAAAATAATTTTATTATATCTGTGGGTCGGAAGATATAGGGCACTATGTCCATTTGTGGCCAAAATGAATTATTGGCAGAATCTCATATGGGTTTTCAGCCTCTACCCACAGGTATACAATACTATGTCCTACATCAATAATTGGTGGAGTTACGGTGCTTTTAAATAACACGGTGCTACATTAATAATTGGTGGAGTATGGTGCTTTTAAATAACACCAAGTCCATAAGGGAGAACAACGTAAAACAAACTCAAACTGCTCTCCTGTAAAATGTAGTAAATGTGACATAGTGTCCTATACCTCCAACCCACAGATATATACAGTATTAACATTTTAAAAATTTGAAATGGCTATATGTGAAACATACTGATTAATGTTTTAAGGTCATTGGTTAGTTTATACATCTTTTCATCAGCAAGTTTTGTTTAATTTGACTTTTAAATTTTTGTTAGACATTTCTTATAAATGTGTGCTATAGTAGTTCAATTATTATTTAAATTTCAATTTATTGAAATTTAAATATAATTGTTCTGATGTGGACTTTTGTAGATTAGATTATATTTGCATTTGAAATTATTTATTTTACATGAAAAATATTATCCTAATTATATATATATTTATATAAACTGATAAATTTAGGAAAGTAACACTTTTAAAAGAAAGAGTCAGCTTAAATATAAGTCAGTTAAAAACCAATAGAAAGTTTTTTGTTAATCTTCATAAAATTCATCAGCTGAATCATGGCAGGTCTCATTGCACTATTGTGAAGAGGTTAACTCTGACCTGTCCTGTTTTATTTTATTATGCTCTTTTATTATTTATCGTTATTTTCAATATTATCTAATGTATTATATTTTAGTTTGAGAGTTGATTGACTTCCACATTTTCCGTCGTAGTAGTTAGCAATCACATGTTACGGAACTGGAATCCGTCCTCCGAAAGAGCTTTCCTGGCTAGTGACATCATCTAATCTGAATAAGTCTACCACTGAGCTGATATGAAAAAATAAGAATAATCTTTATTGATGTTTTGTTCAGTTTATAATTAAATTGTAAAGAGGATGACATGAATTAATTACTCTGTAAACTAATAAAATTAAACTTGCTGCACGAATTTATGTAAATGAAGCAACACAGGACTGTAAGTCACTCCATATAAAAGCTTGCATAGCCAACGAGGTGTTGGCTATGCAAGCTTCCATGTTTTGTATTGAGCTAGAACTGGAACAGTGACATTCAAATTTCTTGTAAAGATCTACAATTGCTGGAAGTTTGTATAGATGGTGGAGGTAGTAGTATTTATTAGTATTTAAAGTGAATATTTTGATTTTTGGATATTTGAATTTGGATGAAATCAGTTTGATTGATAAATTGATTGCTGTTTTATTATCATTTTAATAAAGCTTTAATTAACACTTTTGTAAGTGTTTTGAGTCTAATAAATTTATAATTTTTGTTATTCAACTTGTTTTGAGAATTTATTCAATTTATTATTATAAGTGCCTAACATTGTTTGTTGTATTTTGATCTAACTCTTAATTGATACTTCTAGTTGTAAGTTTCCAATTGTTTTGTTTTTGCTGGTTAAACGTCAAGTTTTGACTTAGATTTAATTATATTTAATTTAGAACATAGTAAAAGACCTGGCTCAGGCTGAACTCTGGAATTGCAGAGTTATTAGATCGTTAGGTTAGTTATAATTATTTATTACTAGTATTTATTAGAATTCGTGACTTTGCACTATGATTACTGTATGATCTGCCTTGTAATATAGATTATTATGTTATTGATTCTATTATTAAAAATACATAAATATGTATGATTTTTCATATAAATTAATACTTTCACATATATATATATTAATAATAAATACTGCCAAAAGAGATTAAAAATATATAAAATGGTTGACTGTATCCTCCTCTGCTAACACTATTCCTTTGTCAATGATGGGAACTGCCATATTTATTCATATAAAATATCTATTTCTTTTCACTTCTATTATTAAAAAATATTCTGATATGAATGAATGTAAATATTTAGATTCAAAAATATTAATATATTAAACATTTACAAATAAGATTGAAAATACATACAGTGATAATTATTTTTTTACAAACAAACATGGTGGCAGCTAAATCTATATATCATCAATTAATCTATATTATAAAATTTAAAAGCAGTGAGGCTGGATATTTTTGATCAAACAATTTGTGCAATTTCTGACAGCTCCTAATATTTAGCAAATATGGAAAAATTTTGCAAATGATTTCACATATCAGATTTATTTTTCTGACAATCATGTTTGTGTCAGTTTCAACTAATATTTCCTTTGTAAGTTTTGGTTCTGATTTTCTATCATCAAACTTTCTTTGTTAAATACTTTTATTCAGATTGAAAATGACAGAAAAGTTTAATATTTCTTTGAAATTTTCTGTCAGACAAATACTTAATTAAATTTGTATCATAAAAAAACAGATTAAAATTTAGTGTATTTGTGTCATGATAAGATTAATCTAAATCAATTGATGATATAGACTAAAAACTGTACCAAAGAATTGTAAGTGAAATTGTTATTTCTCAGTTATAAAAACAACTTATATGATATTATTTAATATAACTATTTTTAATGTTAAAGACTTTGTGATTCACTAATACTCTATATACTCTATTAAATAAAATTTGAAAATCTATTGGGTTTATACACAAAATTGCAAATGGAAAATGAATGAAGTTGTTTGTTTTCCCTCTAAATATCGTATCGCGATATTTTCGATATTATCCCAAAATATCGCATGAAACTCCGTATCGGAATATCGCCGATACGATATTTTGTTCTGTATCGCACATCTCTATAATAGTAGAAATACTTAAAATCATACGGGGATAAACGGCAAAATGAGGAAAATATAGGCGATAGGCCTAATATTTTGTTGTAATTATATATAATCCACATGGTTTTATAGTAAAAAAAATTATTACCGAAACTATAAAACCCGCTAATGGTTTAATATATTTTTATATGGTTTCATCGGGGAATCCCGCTATTTCAAATTTTGTTCAAGATAAGTTCGACATAATCATAATTAGTGGCAAATTACCTCATTTCTTTACAAACTCACTACTTTTCCTTATAATAACGGGGAAAAATTACAAAATAAGAAAACAAATTTCTTACCCGAATTTTATAATAAATTGGGCTCTGCATGGCTTTTTCGTGAGAGATTCGATGAATTTTCCACCAACAATAAATTTATTGTATAAATATTCCAACAATGAGTTCTAGGACATTGTTATCGTATTTCGAAATATTTATTTAATTTTTGATATTTTTTATTAATAAATATTGAAGGCATAACTTTTAATGAAATCTACATACTGTATTTCTTATGGTAACAGGAATTTATTGCGCTTCCATTACAGATTTCTCTTTCTGTCTTACATTTACCGGGTTTGATCTTTCTATCTTTACGTTTTCTTGGTATAGTGTAATTAAATGAACAACGAAAATTATATTTAAATGATGTAAGATGCTTCCATTACAATTTCTCTTTCTGTCTTACATTTACCGGGTTTGATCTTTCTATCTTTACAGTTTCTTGGTGTAGTGTAATTAAATGAACAACGGAAAATTATATTTAAATGATGTAAGACAGTGGTTTCTAAATTTTTTGTGTCTGCGCCCCACTTTTTCAATAAAAAAACTGGTGCCATCTTTCATTTTCTCAGTCTAATTTTATCAATACTTTCTACTAATATATAATACTTAATTTGATACTACAAAAACAATATGCCATATTTTGTATAAATAAAGTTCTTATTCATAAAAATATATATTTATTATGGTATATTTACTTAATTTCTGCTTATTTCCCTCCAAGTGGTGAATTTTTTGACAACATAACTCAGCTTCATACTGTCTTGAATCAAATCAAAAATAATGCGGTGATTATCTTTGGTGATTTCAATGCAAAGAGTTATGACTGACATAGTCCGGTGGAGGACTCTAAGGGAGCTCAACTCAGTGATCTGGTCTCACAGTTTGATTTACACTCAATGAATTCCTCAAACTTGCCTACGTTTATTGGACCAAATGGGCAAAGCTGGATTGATGTGTGTTTTGCTTCTGGTGACATGCTACCAAGTTCTTATTCTGCTTTACATTAGAATAAAATAGCGTCTGTGATCATAATTTTCTCAAAGCTACAATTGACTTTGTTCCTCCTCCAAAATCTCTGTCTTTTCTGAGTAAGCAAAAATTCGAGGATTGGAATCTTTTTAGAGAAACTCTTAGTAAATTTGGTTTCAACATGCTCACGTTGCCCAAGAACCAGTGAATATTGATGAATATGTTGAAATTCTTACGGAGTGTATGTTCACTGCTTTTAATGAAAGTACACACTATAAACTCATTTGTAAAAGGAACTGTCATTGGTGGAATGGTGAACTTGCTAGGAAGAAACAATTAGTCCGAAGACTTCATCGTTTTACAGGAGAGCTACCGATGAAACAGAGAAAACTATCAGACGAGGCGTTTAGGGCAGAACAGCGGAGTTACAAACAAATGATCATAAAAGCTAGAACGGACTCCTGGAGGTTCTGCTCAAACATCAGTTACTCTAAACCTTGGAAAGGACCTTACGCTTTGTTATTCAATAAACGCAAACGAGTCTCTGTCCCTGATATGGTCACTAGAAACGACGGTTCGTTTAACAATTCTGTTCCTGAAGCTGTGAATGAGATTTTTGATCATCTCTTTCCCGCTGACAACTGTGAAGATGACACTGAAAAACAAAAAAAGAATTAGAAATCACACGAAAATTCCTCCATCTTCTTCTGATAACTCATGTTTCACTTTTGTGGAGGTTGAGCAGATGGTTGATTCACTTAGCTTTAACACTGCTCCAGGATTAGACAATGTCACTAATAGGATGGTGAAAAATACTTTTCATTCTATTCCTTTAGCGTTGGTGTACCTCTATAATCTTTGTCTTATTAGGGGGTACTACCCAACAAAATGGAAAGAAGCAAATACTAACGCTTTGGAGGCAGTTACAAATTTTGTAAAAGATGATTGCAGCAGAGGTGAACATGCAGCTATTCTTTCTGTTGATTTTCGTGGTGCGTTCGACCACGCTCGACATCCTGCCATTTTAAATGCTTTAATCAAAGGAACTGTTCAAAAAATCTGTATAAGCTCTTGCAGAGCTACTTCACTGATAAGAAGATTAAACTCAAAACGCCTAACTTGGACATTACAAAGGACTAACTGTGGTTGTCCTCAGAAATCCAAAATCGGGCCCTGGACTTTGGTGTCTTTTAATTGATGGATTGCTAAAACAAGACTTCTCTGACAATATTGTTGCCCAAGCTTTTGCGGATGATACCATCCTTCTCTTCTCAAACAAAAGTAGAGATCATTTAGAAAGACTGGCAAACCAAGCTATCAAAACTGTTAATGATTGGGCTAAAGAGTTATACAAATCATTAACTTTAACAAAAATAATATTATGATACTGAGTTCCAACAAAATTCTTCAAAAAAGAATCAGTGTGAGTATTGACCAGGATAGAATCAAAAATGTCAATCAACTAAAGTATCTGGGGATTGTTCTAGACAGGAGACTGAAGTGGGATGATCATGTGAATTACATTACAAAAAAAAGCTAATCAACTGACCAATTCTCTCAAGTACATTGCAGCTAATCAATGGGGTACGGAACCGCGGATAATCAGAATCATCTATCAAGCAGCTATTAAACTTGTTATTTTATATGGTAGTTGTATCTGGGACTCCTCTATTAAAAGAATTAAACTGAGGAATAAACTCTTAAGCGTTCAACGTAAGGCTGCACTTCGAATCTGCTATACCTACCGAACAGTCTCCACTGATGCCAGCCTTGTCCTGGCTGGTCTTCTGTCAATTGACATTAAAATCAAAGAAAATGGAATGCTTCACAGATTAAAACAAAACTGGAATACTGACATTCAACAAGGGAATGAAGAAGAAGGTTATTTTCTGCATGACAATCTGAAAAAAATTCCTTAATGAACTAAACAGTTCGTTTCAATTGCAAGTGGAAGAACTTAAACTCTCCAAATTTATCTGCATAAATGGTTTTTCATGTTAAATGTAACATGTAAAGTAAGTTTCATTAAATTCTATTATATGGATTTAGTTTGTTGTCAAAAATGACTTTCATATTTTAAACTGGCCAATCATATTTTATTAAATTAATTAAACAACAATGTTTTAATAATTGTAAAAGGAATTCTAAATTTTCCAATTAAACTGAACTTCGTTATAGTTTTAACTACAGAAAAACATTATTCGCCCGGTTAAATCTTAATGCTTCTCATCTCGGCTTACTTCACCACAATGGGTTGATGAGCTGATAAAGAAATAGGCCTACTGTATATATATTGTATGCATATAAAAAAATTCGAAACTGAAGGAAAGTAGTAGTAGTTTCGAATTTTATATTCTTTTTGTATAGGAAAAAAACTGCTATAATAATTTCAAAATTTCGTCGCAATATTATACAAGATAATTTGTATATAAAACAAATAATTACTGCGCTTTCGGCATAAACAAAACAAATTATAAAGGATTTCATTCGTTTTTAAAAATTTATATAGCATATCATTTTTGCTCATTTATTTATTAAATAATAAACTTAGCAAGTTTTATTATAACGCAACGCAAATAAATACAGTAATATAATATAGAATAGATTAAGTTAAACTCCTCCAAAACAAGTCATCGGTCATTGACGGTATAACACGAGAACGCGGAAGTGTTTCCACGAAATCACACTCGTCTAACGTTGATTTTAAACACACATAAAGGATTTAATATTCTGATATAAGCCATAAAAAATTTATTTTAACTGAATTTTATAATGCTAATTTTTGAATCATAGTTCTCTCTGTGACATTATGGTAGGAATATGAGTCCGTAACTACAGAATTCAAATTTTTAATTATTTGAATATTCTTGTAAGTTCATCACAAGAATATGATTCATCTTCATTTGTGGAACAAGGAACCTCTTTTCCAAAAATCTGTTCCTCGTCCGCGGTTGTTTTTCTGTATTTAGTTGTTCTCTCTGACTCCACTTCCATTTCTTTTTTTAATAACAAATGTGGCGAAATGGAAAAAAACTATCTTTTTTTTGAGGAAATGGGTTTTGAAGTTAGATAAAATCGTTCAAAGTTCGGATAAAACACAAAAATTATAATTAATTTGGTTTAAATTGAGAGAGAGTGCCGTTTAGATCTTTAGTTAAGATGTGAGATCTTAACTAAAATTTCAAACTACTGACTATTTTATCTTTTGTAGTAACTTTCTATATTATAAAAATTTGACTTTTCTAAGTCAGGAAAAAATTTAACTGATTAAAATATCGAATTATTAAATATAAACAGTTACTACAGTATATATAAACTATTAAAGCGAAATCCTACATATAGCTAGTGCAACGATTGTTAACGTATTATTGTACCGTACTTAACTCTAATTGATATTATATCATATTACTTTGAGCATAATTAAAAAAATTATTTACAGACCGTAACTGCATAACCGGTTTCTTTCTGTAGTTGTAAAATAAATCATAGATCCATAAATATTGTGTGAAGCTTGCTTAAAAAAAAAAAAAAAAAAAAATAAAAAAAAAAAAAAAAAAAAAAAAAAAAAAAAAAAAAAAAAAAAAAAAAAAGCCAAACTTTGAGTGCAACGTAGCGTTGTAAATTATCACGGATATAAAATTAAAATGCAGTAAACATAATAATATCATAAATTTATATACACGAACTTCAACAAATATCGGATTATAACAGGTTTAAAATTAGTTAATTGCTTCAAAAATAGTACAAATTAAATTAAAAAAATAAATATAATTAATTTTATATGCATTTATTCTATTTTATCAGTATGATCATTGGTTTTTATTATTCAGAATTATATATGTCTTTCCCCTTTATTATTCCAAAAAAAAGAAGAAAAAAGACAATTTTCTATGATGGGGTTGTTAGCCCCAAGCAAAACCCCCAACCTGGAGGACCAAGGTATCTCTTAGTTAGGTCGAAAAGCCTTCTCACCGCGTCAAGGTGGAGATACCTTCAAGAAGGATATATTTGAAATAATGCCAATTAATACAATTCTAATTGCTCCGAAATTACTATTGATAAGATTTTGTAATCATTAATTCTACAGAAAATGGATTTAAAAAATTTTAAACAAAAATTGAAAATGTATTTCAATGTAATGACCAGTATAATAATTCCGTTTGAAAAAATAAATAACAAATTATTTGATGGGCTAATTATTGTATCTGAGCACAAAAGTCATACAAATGCTGAAAAAACTTTATTTATTAAAATTTCTGGATCAGAACAGACATACTATGGGCATTTGAAGTAAAACTTGTTGCATTTTAATGTAAGTTGGTAAATAAGGCATAATTCCTCGATAATAGCAACATTATAATTACTTTTCACATTATTATTTAAAACACTATTATTTGAGTTTAGGAGTTTTTCAAAGTAGTGTTTCCATAGTTCACATATTTTAGCTTCATCTGCTAATAAGTTTCCATCTTCGTCCTTCATGACTCGGGTCGTTTGTTTTGATTTTCCTTTCATATCCTTTATATCTGTGTAAAACTTTCTTGATTCGTTGTTTTGATAGTGGTCCTGCATGTTTTCGACCCTCCTCATTACGTGTGTTCTTTTTTCCTTTCTAATTATTTTTGTTGCTTCTCTACTTTTTTCCTTATAATCCAGTTCTGCTGATTTATTGTTCTTATTGGTCAGCCATTTTTGTCTTGCTGTTCTTTTCATATATCTTATAATATAATATGGAACTAGGTAACATTATGCCAATACACTCTGACATACATAGTCCTTGACTTATAACACTTTGTACTTAAAATGGTGATGCAATCAGTAAATTCTGTGATTGGTCAATGAAATTCAGTGGGTTTGAGACCTAATGGCCTAATAAATAGTAAGTGACCTTTTTTGTGTCTGGTCTTGTAGTTTTATGTTGTTTTTATTTATTAAGATAATGTATCCTAGTAAGATTTAATTGTGAAAAATTCATAAATTTTTGTCATTTTTGTCTTCAGACCAAATCTGACTTATGACCAACAATCTAAATATATACTGGATAGACTGCTCAATACTAGCAACATGTGAAGTCACTGAAGTGGTAGGGTTATATGATATAATAGTAAATATGGGGTACTACATCCTTTTTATTAATTATTTTGATCTGCACATTATACTTACTAACATAAATGGGATATATCCAACTTATGGTCGAGTTTGGTCGAACTCCATCACAAGTTGAGGACACAGCAGCTCTATTTTGTATGTTTGCTTGCAAAATGTTAATCACTGGAAGAAAAATACAGTAAAACCCTGTTAATTTGAAGAATTCAAAAACAAAATAATCAGACTTTGAATTACATAATAAATTTCTATTCTATTACACTGCCAAACTAATTCTATAATTAAAACTGACAGCACAAAGGCCGGAAAAACTGTCAAAACATGAATAACTAAATAAATTACACAAAATTAATAGCACTTTAGATTTATTACAAAATCCTTCTCAGCTGCAATGTAATGTTCAAGAACGCAAACAATTCCATAGAACGCACATAAATTCGTTTAAATTTCTAAAATTAAGGTTACTATAGCAACATAAATATCAACAAAAGTCTTTAAGTACATATGAAACTAAGGATTATTAAGATTACAACTATATAACAAATTACAGGCTTCATATTAATGTAAAGAACAACTTCTAAATATATATAATAAATGTATGGATCAAGCAAATTGAACTAAGTGTTGTCTACTTTTAAAAGTTATTACATTAAACATTATTACCTTCAACTTACATACCATCTCCATGCATTGCTAACTACCAAGGGGTCTATTTTGTTAATTAGTTTATTGTCTGTTCTTTCCTTCTGAAAAATTGTTAGGGCTTCTGCTATTCTTCCTCTTTTAGGGTTGTCTTCTTTTCTTAATATTCTAGCATTGTTCCATTTAATTTCCAAGTCACTAATTTGGGCTCTTTGTGCCAAAGCTGTATTAGGTGTTTTATTTTCAATATCCCTTTTATGTTCTGGGATTCTCTTATTCAGTGATCTCTCCGTTATCCTTTGTAGGAGAATTGTTGGTCAGTACGGAGAGAGGATTCATTCCATCATGAAATCCATTGATCTAATGCTTCTTCGACTTCTGAATCCTTTCCATTGTGCTTTCTTTTGGAATTCTTTGACTTCTGAATCCTTTCCATCATGCTTTCTTTTCGCTGTTCCAGGAATTTCTTTCTGTAATGCCCACTCCTCATGCAGTTGATTTTCTTGTAGGAGATTCGATATGGTAGATTTTGATACACCAGTTATATCAGCGAGTCTTCGATGGCTTATATTAAATGGCTGGCTTTTAATTTTATCCAGCAAAGCAATTTTACTTGAAAGTGTAAAATCATTTCTTATCTTCTCAGCAAAAGATTTAAAAATTTTAAATAAAATCGACATTGTAAATGAATATCGCTATATACAGTAATGGTAGACTCTTAAACAGACGCATACTTGTCAGATGCACGACAATAGATAACTGATTCGCATCATGCTAGTGCTGCCAAATATTAGTATACTGTAGTATTGACATACTTTCAAAAAATCCCTAAAATATGTCAAAAATTGCTAAATTCCTTTTCTGCTACTGTCCCAATTAAGCATTTAAATTATGTATTAGTTTGGTTTCTGTTCTTTGAGCTTTTCTGCTACTGGTCCCAATTAAGCATTTAAATTATGTATTAGTTTATTAGTTTGATTTCTGTTCTTTGAGAATTGGCCCAGAAAAGTGGCTGTCACAATTAACCAGTGGCCCAGTTAAATGAAATTGATTGTATATGATTATATAAATAAAATATAAATTGATATTTTTATAGGTAGTTAAATATTGGATACTGTACAAATATCATCAAAAATATATGAAGCAGTCAAGTTTAGAAATAAATATTATGTCCTCTGCACTAGTAATTAATACATCTTATAATAGCAGCAAGATGCACCATATTTATTTCTAAAAATCCTATCTTAAGTAAAAGACAAAGCCCTTTAGCAATCAAAAACTTTATTCAGAAATGTTTTCAATGCTAGTACATAGTAGTAGTTGAGGAAGATGCCAAGTGCATTGAAAATATTTCTAAATAGAGTTTATGATTGCTAAAGGGCTTTGTCTTTTACTTTTGTTTTTTGTTTTGTGCAGTCTTGGTGAATGTTTATTATGCCTATTTCTTTTCAGTTATATTATTAAAAAATACCTGGATGTATGTGAATGTTCACATTTAAATAAATAAAAAAATATTAATTTACCATGCACTTCACAAATAGGATTGGGATTATGTAAATCAGTCTTTTTTAATGAATAAACGTGGCTGCCACTAATGCACATATCATTAGTTAATATTAAATAGGAATATAGTGATATCTGATGTTTTTGACTAACAGTTTGTGTACTTTCAGCTGTTCTTCTGATCATTTAAAAAATATTGGATATTATTTTGCAGCTGATTTTGGATATCAGATTGGCCCATCTGACAATCGCATATGTAATGATCAGCTTTCCATTCCTATTATTTGCTGCAGAATTTCCAATGTTTGTTTTAATTCAGATTTTTTATCATTAAAACTTTTTTAAATATTTTTGTTGAGATTTGGGAAAGATAAAAATTTCAATATTTCTTTTATATTTTCTGCCAAACAAATATTTCAATAAAATCACATTGAAGACAAACATACACTTAGAGACAAAAGTTTAGAAAATGACATGAAATCAAGGACAGATGATGGAAAAACATTTAATAAGCATTTATAAATGGCACAAATCAAGAATACATAATTTGCACAGGTGTGGTAGGCTAGCAATAATCATGTGATGTTTCCTCTTACTTAAATAAAAGATCTTGTTGTGAAAAAAATAAAGTAACTATAACACAAAGGGACAAAAGTTTAGAATATCTGCAGTTAGGAGACAAAACTATAGAAACAGTGGGAAGAAATGTAGAGGTATTCATGTAAAATGCGAAAATTTTTATGGAAAATGTCATATGCAAAAACCTCGCCTTTATATTAAAGAGCAGAGAGCCAGATATTTCAGCTCAATTTCTGCATATAATGCCATGACAAAAAATACTGAATGGAGCCCCAGGAAGACAGTAATAACATTGTAATTAGATGGAAGACAACAGAAAAAAGTTGTGCACAGCTGGGTATAAGCAAAGCAAGTGTCAGCAAGATCATCAAATAGTTTAAAGATGAAGGCAGTGCATGAATGAATTCAAGATCAAGATGTCCCCAAGTGACAACAAAAAGGAATGACAGAGTGCTAAAACTCCTGATACCGAAAATGAGAAGAAACAATGCAAGAGAAATCAGTCAGAGATGGTGTTCAGTGCTAAACAAATAAAAGAATTTGGTTACACATTTTCTATTACTGTTAAGAAACCATATCTAACTGCATCCATGAAATGCAGGCATTTGAAATGGGTGAAGAATTACAATGGCTGAGATGAAGACAGATGGAAGAAGTTATATACTTGAAGAATATTTAGTGATGAATGCCGATTCTATGCCATTAATGATGGAACAAACAGCAGGTACTTCGTAAAAAAAAATGAAAACCTTCCCGAATGAAATGCTTCCCGAATATTTATCTCAAACGGTGTTAAACATTCCCCTTCTGTTGTGGTCTTTGGAACATTAACCTCTGAAGGTCTGGGGAGTCTGTGTTTCATTGATGGGAATCTGATTTGGAAAAATATAAAACTATTTTGGCTGATTATCTATTGCCAAGTGCCAACTTTTATTTTCCAGACAATGACTTCATCCTCCAACAGGATGGTGCACCTGCCCACAAATCAAAAACAGCACAGCAGAGGTTCCGTGAACAGGATATTGATGCTTTGGAGTGGCCTGGCAATTCACCAGACATGAATCCTAATGAGAACATCTGGAGAATGATGAAACAAAAAGTCACAAAATGTCAATATTATCTAAAGAGAAGTTGGTTGCTGCAGTTCAAGATGCATAAGTGCAAATCACTCCCCATGAATGGTACAAACTTGTTATATATATGCCACACAGAATTGCATCCCTTATTCAGCAAAAAACAAATCCTACAAAATATTAACCTAGTTGTAAACTGTTTCTATACTTTTGTCTCCCAACTGCAGAGATTCTAAACTTTTGTCCCTATGTGTTATAGTTTCTTTATTTTTTTCACAACAAGATCTTTTATTTAAATGGGAGGAAACATCACGTGATTTTTGCTATCCTATCACAACTGTGCAAATTATGTATTCTTGTTTTGGGCCATTTATAAATGCTTATTAAATGTTTTTCCACCATCCGTCCTTGACTTCGTGTCATTTTCTAAACTTTTGTCTCTAGGTGTAAATGGACACAATGTCATTTGCATATTTTCATTCAATTTCTCTTCATATTGCATCATGACATTTCAATGCTGTAAGTCTGGAATTTTGTCTTAAGTAGTCTTATTTATTCCAGTAGTAAACAGGATGTGAAAATTTTTGAAATTATAAAAGAAATTATTGATTTATTTCAATGAATACCATATTGTTCTAACACTTGAAAGGTAGGGTCAGCTTAAGCATGTTCTCACGAGTCAAGTTTAGTTGACCGATTATAATTGACCAACAAAAGTTGAATACGACTTGAATCAGTTTTTGTTCGTACATTTCAATAGAAACTGATCAACCATTTCAGTTTTAAAATGGCGTCAAAAGCAATTGTGAGTGAAGTTGTGCAGATACTAACATTTTTGTTAAAAGAAGAATTAAAAACAATTTTATTTAACATGAGCAAGAACCCAAAGCATCTTTATTTTTATATCATCTTTATTTTTATATCTAGTTGGTGGTTCCAAAGACCAGGGGGTCACCAAACTATGGCCCGCGGGCCGGATCCAACCCGCCAAGTGGACTAATTTTTCAATAATAATCCGAAAAAAACATGGGGTGTTGATAGATTTCAAATGCAATAATTAAAATTGTTTTCAAACTATATTCCCGAATAGCAAAAAGTAACTATAATCCAAGTTACGATCTTCTGGACTGTAAAAGGTCGGTTAAAATGGACTAACGAAGAAAAAAATTTTTAAGAATTCTAAACAAAATATATCTGCTTCATTATTATATTGGTTTATCTGCTTTCAATAAAAGTCATATCTAGTTCGAGTTTTTTTTTTTTTTTTTTTTTTTTTTTTTTGTTTTTATATCTAGGTCTTAGTAGTTTTTTTTTTTTGCTACGGCCCACAGAACAATGCTAAAGTACCCGATGTGGCTCTCATGGCGAAAAGCACTGCCAAAGACAATCATGCTTATGATACAGATCTAAAAATTTTAGCATCACACTTTCAAACCACTTGAGGCTCATTTTTTTAAACTATTTTATATCAAACTAAACACAAGCATGCGTGGCTGACCAGTTGAAAGTGAACTTGACAGTCAACTGAAGTTCACAGGTTTCAAAACAAATTTCAACTTGAAAACACATGGTCGCCAAATGGTGGATGACTCATCAGTTGAAAGATAAAGTTTGACTGGGTCAAACTTTTCTTGATCCACTAAAAAGTTGATCAACTCTATTGAAACAAAGGTTCTCACTACAGTTTTCATTCAACTTTTGTTGATCAACTATAATCAGTCAACTAAACTTGACTCATGAGAATGTGCCTTTATACACAAGTTTCACATTTTTATTGATTTTCCAACTCTAAAGTAGGGGCTTAGCTTATACACAAATATTTATGGTTATTTAAATCTGAATAGTTGCATGTCAGCGCACAAAAATTTCTGAAACTTTGATGTCAGTGTTTTGATGATACAATTTGACATTTTTATCATTGAATTAATATGCTTTTATATTATTTTTTATTTTATGCATGATGAAATGTTTAATACTATATAATATTTTTTGATTTTTATTTTCATAGTGAATTACTATTATTTTTACTCAAAGATTAATTAATGACATTGTTGAACATTAATATTTATTAGGAATTTTTTCTTGCTTCCTTTCTAAGTTTTAGGCTTTTTTCTAATCAGAGATTACTAAAAATTATTTTGGAGCCCTCTATAGGCCACTATATCTGTGAATGGGGACATATAAATAATCCCTAATAATTCTTATAATTTATAGTATGATGATTGTCGCTAATTATTGAAGTAATTTTATTACATATTGATGATGATGATGATATATTTTAGGAGTGAAAAAAAATAAAATTTTGGGCTCAGGAATGCATTATAATTTTTCCATTTAAATTTATAATAATTTTATCCCTAATTTATGACATTCAATTTGCTTTAAATTTATAAGTTTCACTTGCTTCCTGCTTATAAGTGGATTAGATAGCATCTTCAAAATTAGCATTTTTTGGATAAAATGATCATCTAAAATTTGAATGCTCTGCAATATTCTATTTTTGAAATATTTTATAGAGGACATGACAAAAATACAGACAGAAGAAAATAATTACATGAAACCATTGTTATAAAATATTAATATATTGCAATTCCATTTATATGATTATAGTTCCACTCATATCAATTATTTATATCTTTGAAACTGTTTGTTTCAGAGATATCACTGTTTTCGTGTTTCAGAGAATAACTACCATCCTAGATTCAAATAACTGTCATTTTGTAATTAAATTTAGCATTCTCAAAATCAATAAGCATGAATCTTACATAAATTACATAATATGAAAAGACAATCTGAAATTTGTATATTCTGTGATATTTGGCTCTCATGATATCTTTTGGATAGGCAGCCTGACAAAAACTATGTAATAATTTTTGTAAAAAAAAAGCTTTAAAAATTAACAGAAACAGTTGAAATATATTATTTATACAATTAACAATATGGTACAATATGGTTATACAAATTAAAAATATGGTAAATGACAAATTGCAATTTTCATAAAAAATAAAAACAGTGTTTAATAAATATTGGCCGAAAGCAAAGAAGTCTAGCATATAATAACCAATAATAATCAAAAACTTTAAAAAAGTAATTGATAAAACTAAACAAAATAACAAGTAACAGCATTAATTCTATTTAAAAATGTAAATATAAAAAGTTAATTCATAAGAACAGTGTAAAAGCCTATAATTCATGTAAAAAAGACTATGTCTAAAACACTACTATGTATAGAACCATTGCTTTATTTAAAATGTATTTAAAATTCTTTCAAATGATTTAATATTATTCATACATTGATTCTCGTTATTTGCAGATTCCATATTTATGTATTCGACTATTTATGAAAATTTATTTGTAACCACAAACTCGATTTTGCGGAGCCTTCACACTTAATCGTGGACTCCTGCTGATTGGTGAAAATACTGTTACCAATGTATAAACTCTCTCTCTCTAATAAAGAAAGTTGTTTGTTACCAAATGTAGTTTTTGTATCGTTTTGCTGGAAAAGTCTCATTACCTATCCTTGCTCACTCCATAGACTGCAGGTAAGCCAAAAGTCTGTTCATATCATCTGCAGGCCTTACAGAAGATTGTGACCCAATGCTTGAATGCAGCGTCAAATTTAGGTGCCTAACTTCCTGCACATTTTTCGTTATGCCAAGATTTTAGATCTGAGGCAAAAGGTGATGCAGTCAAGGCTGGTGCAGTTTTTCAATGCAGTTCAGAAGATAGTATGTCAGCTGCTGCATTAAACATCCTGCCACAACTACCCATCAAAAATAAGATTTTATTTACTACATAGTTAGTGTTTTGAAAAATTACTGTGATTATAATACTGTATATAGTATTGTTCACTGCATATATTGTAATTATTTGTAACTACTATAATACATATTAAATAAGATGTCTTTAAACAGAAAAACACACACAAACCAAGGATGAAATTGTTGGGAAGAACGGTTCGCAAGAACCTAACTCTATATTTCCCATAGGTACAATGGTTCAGTATTCGCTAATTCAGTATTTGTAAAGAATTTATGGAACATAATTACTGCGAATAATGAGAATTGATTGTATTTTAAATGATGATCATCTTGTAGTAAAATAATACAGATCTTCAAAATTGATAAACATAGTAGAATAATGAGTAATATATCTAAAATTTTGACTGGTTTAAATTAAAATAAGTAAATATAAAATTAATTTTATATTCAGTTTAAAATAGTCTCTTAAAAAGTTAAAATGAAAGTTTCATTATAATTACAAATATTAAACTGAGAGAGAAGTCTATAATATTATAGGAAACTACTTGCTTTAAACCAATTACAAGACATACAGCTCTATTAGCAATAGAGCTGTATGTCTTGTAATTGTATGCTAATAGAGCTGTATGTCTTGTGAGAGAAGTCTATATTTAATGCTATTCAGCTATTTTATCTTAATATAATAATTCTATTTGAGAGAATTCTGTAAGAGAATCAAGGAACTATAAATAATAAGCATAATGAATGAAAAGGTTTTCATGTAAAAAATTATAGGTTTTCCTGATTTAATGAGTATTTTTACAAAAATATAATTAACTATTTACCTTTTTCACTTTAGTCTTTCTAGTATGCAAGCACTTCTTAGGCAGAAAAAACAGTTTATTAGAGAGAATAAAGAAAAACTGAAAAGTTTTCAGCTTAATAAAGCCATCATCAGTAGTTATAAACAATTCAAAGATTTTGATGAAAATTAAGCAAGATATGATAATTTTTATTTTTTGCACATTAATTAAATTTAATTTTAATTAATTGCCAGCATCTGATTACAGGCAGAAATTGAAATGAAGGCACTCAAGAGATTAATGTATCCAAAGATCCTTGAGGGCACACAAAATGTTTGTAATGTGTCCTCGATATATGCCAGAGTATTATGGTTCCTACATACATTTCATGTTTTTCTGCATATGTTATCTGTTGGGTCCATAATAAAAGGATATGCATGCATTGTTCAAGGCATATTCTTTCAACAGACTAGCATATCTACTTTTTGTAAAAATACTACATTATTATTCTTATCATCTCTTATAGCTATTATGTGGTGTTGTTGCAAAATCTAATTTAATCTAGTATATTAATCAATTTCACATTGGCATGTGAAATCCATTAATACTGTCACTGGAAAAAGAATTAGATGGGAAGTTGTTTAATTTTTCTTTAAGCATAAAGTAAGGAAACCCAAAAATATGTACAGGAAAGCCAAAATTACAATACATCTCAAACACCAATGGTTGCAAGAGCACATCATAATAGCTGATAAATATAAGAATGTATTATTTATTCCAAAAAGTAGATATACCAATCTGTTGAAAGAATATGCCATGAATACCCTCCACTATAGACCCAACAGACAACATATGTAGGAAAACAGCAAATGATGTAGGAACCATAATGTTTTGGTATATATCAAGAATGCATTACAAATATATTGTGCATCCTCAAGGATCTTTGGATACATTAAACTCACAAACCAGAACTAGAACTCAGTCCAATAATAGAAAAATTTTCTGCATCCACTTTCAAGCTAGAGAAACACATAACCAACAAATGTTAAGAAAAAGTGAAAGGATATGAATAAAGCATTAACAGCACTAAGAACTAATAAAGAAACTAGAAGTTTTCCTTTTGAGGAAGACATATTAGTAATTATGAATTTCAAATCATATACCGAGTGTATTAAACAATTCAATAAACACTCCCTGCAAATTTAAAGCTCTGTATGATGCAGTGCAAATAATACTTCTGTGGAGACTCAAAACAAAGAAAATTTTCTTATAAATTTTTTGGACATTTTGTAAATAAAATACTGAATATATATTATATAATTTTATATAATCTGTGACTTCCAATCTTGTTAAAATGAATTTTTATTGTATAGAAAGCAATTACTGATATTAATTATCATTACTTATAAAGAATATTTATTTATTTATTTTTATAAAGGAAAATATTTAAAAAAAAAATATATAAAAGAAAAGTTTATTTTTTATATTGGTTCTTAATTTTAAGTCTTATATGAGCCTCTCAGAAGCCAAATTGATCAACTCCATTTTTTGTAAATTTTGCAATTTTAATACCCAAGCACATATTAGTGCAAACATCTGCTTGGATACTAAAATTGAGAAATTTACAAAAAAATGGAATTAATCAGTTTAGCTTCTGAGAGGCTCATATATAGACTTAACTATGTTTATTTTTCAGTTTTATAATAATGTGCAAAATGTTATAGATTGCATATCAAAAACAGTATAGATTGCATTGTATTTATTTTTTTGATATTTTTGGATAGGTTTTTTTTATGTAGTATATAAAGAAATAGCAATTGTATGTCTTTTGGGTCATGTGTCATCAAAAGAATTTTTAGCAAAAAATATTTTATTGTTTTTATACTTTTGTTTTATTAAATAAATTATTCTTTATTATATAAAATTTTATTAATAAAATTTATTTATTATAAAATATTCTTAGCAAAAAAAATATTTGTTGTTTTCTATTTGCATATACTTCATAAATTCCATAAATCCTATAATTATTAAGATATATCATATACATATACCATATAAAGTAAGATTCTCTCTTACTTATAATCGTTTTACTTATGATAATCTAATGTTACAATTAGCTTTACAGTATACTGAACTTGTGTATTTTTATAGCATATTGACCAGAAATGTTTTATTAAAAATATAATAAAACAATTTTTTACAACTTTGGAGTCATGTTGAATTCCAAATGATTTTATCACTTGAGAATCTAGGATCAAATCCAGAGCAGTTTTATCATATTAGAATTCAATCTTCTATTGTGTACTACTAAAATTATTACTATTATCAATCATTTTTGACCTACCATGGGGCTATCAAAATATAACCCTGTCATAAGTAGAGGAACATTTATACAATATTATAAATGCTATGTATATTAGTATAGCTATCTGACAGCCTAATTTTGAGTTTATAATTTATTTAAAAATGGATTATTTGTGAAATATCATATTTAAAATATAGCTTGTGTATTATTTTTTAAAAATTTATAGTAATAAATCAATTTTTTAAATTGATAGATAAATCTTGTAAATTATTACACAAGTACTCCACTATTTATGATCATTTAGCTTATGATGATCTAATTTTACAGTTGTGCTTACAATATTCTAAATTTGGCACTTTTCACATTATATTGACTGAAAATACTTTTTGTTTTATTAAAACATTACAGTTTGCTGGATTGTCACATAATAGAGCAGTCACTTATCACCTTGGAGAATCATGTTCAACTCCAAGTGACCTTACCACTTTAGAGGAAATTCCAAATGATTCTACCATCTTAGTGGATTCAGATTCAATTCTGAACATTTTTCATTCATGGCTACAATGAATAATGATTATAATGAGTAATTCTTCCCACTCTCCTGATATTAATTATAACTGAGTTTTAACAATCCAGGAACAGCCTGTCCCATACAATGTGGAGACAGGCTGTTCCTGGATTGTTAGCTACAAAACAATCCAGGAACAGCCAGTGCAAAACAAATATTGCCACTCATTAATTTAATATTATTTAATTAAGAATTTGATATGCAGTGTTTACTTTCATAATATATATATTCAAAATCAGAGCTGACTAGCCATATAGTGTTTGTAATAATGATTTTATAGTTGATAAATATTGACCATTAATTATCTATATGAATTTAATCAATAAATATGGCTAAATATTGTATTTTATTTTGGGCTGTACATCAAGATAGTTTATTCTTATGTATGAATAATGTTATAAAGATTACATATAAAATTAATTTGATTGAATTTGGTTTTTCTCTAAAAGATTAATAATTATCAAAAAAGTTTTGATTATTATTCTTATTGGTCAAAATGTTGCATATAATAAACGATCTGTGGCTGCCAAAAAAGTTTTGATTATTATTCTTATTGGTCAAAATGTTGCATATAATAAACGATCTGCGGCTTCTCAGGTGCAAGAGCACTTTTTGCATCCCCACCTGCATGGGGATAATGTAGAACATATCCCCATGCATGGAATGGTTCTGTACGGGGATATGTTCTACATTATAGGAAACCATATTATACCTGCTATGTGGGATAAAACATGAATCATATATGTAAAAATGTTATGTTTTAAAATGTTTACCTCCCTTGGAAATTATAACAAAATAAAAAATTATTCCAAACAGTTCTTGTTATTAAGTGTTTGATATCCATCAATTGTAATAAAAACCAAATGATGATTATTGCATTTCCATGACAACTTCAAGAATTTTTCTATCATTTTATATGAATCTGTGTTATAGGGAATGAATTATATGAATGTCCACCTGTATTTCATTCCTTTTAGTAATAAATGGGTATTATTAATATATATTCTGTTGCAAAAACAAAAGATGCACTTCTAAAAAATAGAATGAGAATTGCAAAACTTGGTAGATAAATGGCTTCCTACTAGATATGCAATGATTAAAATTTCATTGTCAATGAACACACAGGACATTTTGAGAGCACAAGAAGGGCAAATCTGGGGCCAATATATACTCTGTTCATAAATATGATTATATCTGATTGGTTTTCCTTTTTCATTACATTAAGTAGTTTATGAAGTTGCCTCTACAACATATTTATCAGCAATCAATCAGCAATATGAGGAACTAGCAAATTTGAGATTGCAAAATAGGCCTACAACTGCATCGTTTTTTGAACAGAGCATATATTAAAACAAAAACAAATACCATGTATGTTTGTTTAATAAATTGGCTTCAGATTAGAAATGGATGTGGATATGTAAAAGAGATACATCTTGTATGTTGATACAAATTACTACCATTGTCAATCATTTTCAGTTTATGATTTTTTTCAGCCTATGATAGATAGTGTTATCAAAATATAACTCCAATAAAAATAGAAAAAAAAGCACTTGTATTTATTGGAATTTAAATTATAGATATTCAGATAATTTTATTCTCAGATATATTGTTAATAAATGAATTATTGAGCCTAAAATTACAGCAGTTATCTGATATATTATTATATTTTATTTAACCATTATATTTGTATAATTTTAATTTATGTAGATTTTTTTGCCATTAGTTTTGAAAGCTTTTTTTGTCAAAACATATAAATCATTGATTTAGTATAGGAATCTGATTGCTTTTATATCTTTTATCATTTCCATTTTTCTAAAGGATTATTTTTCACTACTACAAGGAAAATTTTTATTAATAAATATCAGTTAAAACAGTTTAATTATTAAATAAAATTTCTTTAGCATATATTTATTTATTTTTAATTTGAAAAAACTAATATATATTATTATTATTATTTTTTTTCTTTAGCTAAGGTACAAAAGCAAGCTACTGCTGATATACCTGAAGATGCAGATAATGCAGATAAGGAGAAATCATTGGGCGGTCGAACGAGGCGATGTATTTCAAATAGGCATCAGAAAGAAAAGGAGAAAGAGCTGAAAGAAAGAGAGCTTGAAAAGGAGAGTAGGAGTAAGACTTCTCGAGCACAGAAGAGGTCAAGATCTGAAAGTGATGTTGCCCTGCCCACCAAGAAAGGTGAGGGATACTGCAACATTGGCAGCAGGAAATAAACCTGACTGTAATTGTTGGTTCTAAAGAACAAATATTGTTTTCTTTTATTTCATTGTCACACTACAATAATAATTGCTGTAAAGTAAAGATATTGTTGAAATTTTGATTAAAATTTTCATTCTTCAGAAATAGTAGTATCCTTTGTCATCTTACTGTACTTTAATTGACATGATATAAATAATAATATTTGCTATTCCATTTATTTTTTCTTTTTTAAAAATTGTTTTGCTTTTATCTTTAATCCTGCAATTATATGTGTTTTTAATTTTGCTGCTAGTTAAATTTATTTTTTATTTTTAATGGTAATGTCATTTTTTTATTTTAATTTATAAATTTCTCATTGCACCAATAATCACCATTTAGTTTCAGATATTAAGCTTGTTTTTTTGTTGTGTTTTTTTCCCTTCTGTTTATTTACACTGTTGCTGAGCAGTGGCTGGTGGACTTAATGCTGCACCTCCCTCAGTGAAGTCTCTCTCTGTGGCACCAGAGGCCAGCATTACTGGCAGTGGTTCCCCGGAGAACAACGTTGCTCTGTCAAACAACACCAATGGTGACACAGTTACTGCAGCTACAGCAGTAGGTGGAGTTAATCGTAGGACTGCAGTTCTCTTTAAGAAAAAGTCAGCTAATGAGGCAAAGAAACCAGCTACTCCAGTTTCAGTTCCAAAACGTACAGGTGGAAGACCAAGAAAAAGCATTGAAGGATCTCCTTCTACACTTTCCTCTTCTTTTGCCTCATTTGCCAATGACAGTGAATTATCTACTACAACTGGCAATGTATTTACAGCAATAGCAACAGCATCTCTTGTTTCTTCAACAAAGGAACGAACTTATGGTAGGCATTTTTTCTCCTGCATGGAGTATCTTGTTGATTTAAATTTTTTTTTTTTATTATTCTCTTATTTTTTTTTTTTTAATTATAAATACTTTTACACAGCTTATCACATATTTTGCATGTTGAAACTTTTTATTTACAATATAACATGAATAAATCATTCATTAATAAATACATTTAAAATCAAATTTTATAAAAAATAAGTCAAAGGTATAAGATTGAAATTATCTATTGAAACTAATTTCCAAATATATTTAAAATAAAATATTATTATTTTATTAAAAACAATGCATGTATTGTTTTTATACATTCATTGAAATTGAATTATTTAATATTCTTTAATGCTTTTTTTTTTAATTACTTTTTTCTTAGCCATAAAATATATGCAGCAGGCTTTTGATAGATTTTTTGATAATATATATTATCAAATATATCTATTAATGAAATATCAAGATTATAATGCTTTATATAAAAATTTATTTATTGAACATGATAATTGAGGAAAAAAAATAAATGTTTATTATTTTTTTGTAAACTAGTAATATAAAAAATATATTTCAAAAATAAAATAAAATTACTAAAGTATAGATTTATAGTAATGGCTGAATAATCTATTACCTAAAGGGAAAATACAACTCTTAGAAATTCCAGCATGCCCTTAAACTGATTTCATAAATAAAATGTTTAAATTGAAATTTTAACTTGCATACCAAAAAATTAAAAATATTAATAACTACAGAAGATAAAAATAAAATTGAATTTCTTTTATAAAATCACAATTATAAATAGTCAAACTTTTTTATAAAGATTTCCCCTTACATTTAAAATTCACTAATTACATTTCTAGCAACTTTTGCTTTTTAATTCTTTCAATAATTTCAGTGCAAACAACTTTTTTTTATAATTTTACTAATATCAGTATTGCTTCCTTTCACTTACTACTTACTGGCACTACACTGTAGGTTTAGGTACTTGTTTTAGTCATCATATAAATCTTGTTTAATAAGTACTTTGCACTTTATTTTTATTTTTTTCTTACTCACTTCTCCTATTTCAGCTCCCTTAGTACTCTTTTTGAGTGGAGAGGGGCATTCTCTTTAGCCACTTATCTTACGTTACAAAAAAAAATAAAAATACCGATATTGTATTTAATGAAATTTTTAAAATCAGTGTTATAATCTGCTTTAAGTACTGCTTGGAATTACTTATTTAATGAGAAAAGCAGAAGAAAATATAGTAATTAGTGATCCATCTTTGACTTATTTCATATGTCTTAGGCTATACAATTTTGAACTTTAAAAAAAAACTTTTCTTCAGAATAAAGATTGATTTGATATTTAATCCTGTTTATATTATATATGAGATGAGGCCAAAAAGTTCTTATCCTCATCATTATGCAGATGTGCTAGGGATCTGAAATTTGGCCCTCTTACTCTTCTCTATATGTATATATACTTCCTAGAGCTACACACTTGTCACATCTGTGGAACAGTTGTTTAATCCCATTTGTAGAAGTTTTCAGATTTAGAGGCACATAAACTCTCAGCAGTAATGTATCCTCATCACCTCCTTATCATTGAAAAAACCATTTATGCTTTGTAATTCTATTTTAACATCTGCTTGTTCTAAGCCAAATAAACCATACTCTAGTGCAAATGGAGCAATGAGTTGAGTATCATGATTTAGAAATAGATCAGTGGTAGAAGAAAAATTGCTATTGACCCTTAGTTTTTAAACTCCTCATTGTGCTGCTTACATATTCTTCTATTCTATGTGAATACACATCTGTATTGTACATCAGCACTATATAGATACTTGAATTAGCATCTGGTGGGAGCTTATCTTTATCATTTCTGAGGGTTACATTTTGGTTGAAGAAAAGTTTTTGTTTTTTTTTCTTAAAAATCAAGATTTATTTCATATAATGAAACTAACATAACACCAATGTATTTGACTTCAGTAGAAAACATTAAAGAGTGATAGTTCAATAAGTTCCATCAATTGTTTTCTTTGTTTAAAAGGTACAGTTACAGTCTTTGCTGAATTAACAGTTACACTTTATCACACCATTTAGAAACTGTATTGAGAGCTATCTGAATCACCTCAGCTACACTCATGGGAACCTTTTACCATAATGATGGCTATGTCATCGACATAAACCAACAGTGAAGAAACTCCTTCCATTGAGTGTAGTTAAAAGATGATTCACCACAAGGTACCAAAGAAGTGGAAACAATACTCTCCCTTTATGGGCAACCCCTAAAAAGAAAATACAAGAAATCAAAAAACTACTATCACAGCAATTTCAAATGAAAGACTTTAGGCGAAGTTAAGAATTATCTTGGGATTAATATTAATTATGATTATGTAAAGAATATAATGACTCTCAGTCAGGAAAATTATATTGAATCCCTAGCTAGGAAATATCAGATTGAAAACTTGAAGTTGTACAGTACACCGATGGAAGTGAATTTGAAACTGGAACCAGTGCAAAATGTGAGTTACAATGTTAAATATAGGAACTTGATAGGTGAACTTTTGTACATTAGTTAAGGAACACAACCAGATATAAGTTATAGTGTAAATTACCTAAGTAGATTTCAAAACTGTTACAGTGACACTCACTTCAAGTATGCTTTGCGAATTCTGAAATATTTGTAACTAACGAAATGTTTGAAATTGACTATGGAAGGAATGAAAGGATTGAAATCTTAGATTGTTTTGTAGATGCAGATTGGGCAGGTGATTGCGTAGATTGTAAGTCAACTTCAGGCTATGTAATTAGATTGTTTGGAAATGTAATATTTTGGAAATCAAGGAAACAAGGAAGTGTTATTAAATCTTCTACTTTTGCAGAATATGTCGCACTATCAGAAGCAGTCACTGATTTTAAATTAGTTTTAGATATACTGAACTTGTTCAATGTAAAAACTGCTAAACCTGTCAAAATATACAAAGATAACACGGGCTGTCAATATTACTAAGTATGGTAACTTTTCTAAAAATTCCAAATATATTGAAGTACACTACCACTTTGTGAACGAATGCTATATAAACAGAATTATAGATATTTGCAAAGTAAGCTCAGAAAATAATGTAGTGGACATTTTTATGAAATCATTGAGCAAAGACAAGTTTGTCAAGTTTTGCTAAATGTATCCATTTGAATATTGATACTACAAGTTAATTGTAATATAAATGTAAGGAGGCATGTTAGAATAGGTACATTTATATTATAGGGATTTTTGGCTAATAAATGTAAAACTAGGGATATACGTGAAGCGCCATCTATGGAAGGTATATAAAGGAGCCATGTGACTCGAATTGCTCCTTTTCTCTGTTAGATCCAGCCAAGTAAAGTTGTAACATAATAAGTGAGTTCAAATAAATTACTGTAAATACAGAAATGTATTATAGTGTCATTTTATATTAACATGTATAGGAGTATTTCCTATATAAAGTGTTCACAGGAATAAGATATATGTTTTCATAATATTGTACAGGATGTTCCTAAAAGGTTTTTAAATTATAGATGTTTCTCACCAGAATAAAGGAAAAAGTCTATATAAACATAAATATGGAAATATTTCTTTTTCATGATAACATAGGACGTGTCAGATACGTAATCCCTACAAAAGAGAGTAAAATAATGTGTTAATTCCAGCCATTCACAAACTGACCCAATAACTTGCGTAGTGCTGTAATTAATGTACAGTTTATTTTATTACAGTTGATTACAAACCACAATTTACTACAGCCATCATAAGATTAATAGGCTTATTAAATTGTACATGTTTATATCCCATAAATTATCTCAAAAATGAAATATTTTTAGATTCATATGGAATTTTTGTTTTGTTTTGATGACTAGCATCTGTGATTTAAATTTGACCAGGCATTTTAGGAACACCCTATAAATATTATATATTGTATTTCATCAAATCTAATATGCCATCAATTGCAAGACACAGTATTATTTCCAGCATCACAAAAAGAAAAAATAAAAAACTAAATTTAATAAATTTATTTCCAATAAATAAAATTCACAAGAATATAATTAATTTTCTCTGCAATGAAATATAGGAATGCAGTCATTTTACTAACAAGGAATGTTTGCCTTGCTAATATCATATTGCATTCTGCTATTCTGTTCTCATGTTTTTTGCATACACATTAACTTTCTGTTTCAATGCAGTATCATAACATAATCTTCTTGAAAGTATTTTAAGTGTTAATTACGAATCCAAATGTCAGTAAAACTCAATATGTGTACTAAAAATAAACAAATGTCAATATGCTAGAATCATTATCCTGATGATGCAAAATTCAAACATGCAAAAGCATGATTGCTGCATGCCTAAGACAATGTTGCCATTATTGTTATACTGGGTAATTGTAACAAAAATTTAACAATTCATGGACTTTGCAATATTTCACTCTAAACATTTTTAATGCTGTATTTCAATTATAAGATGCTATCAATTCTAAGATGCAACTTGACTTCAGAGATGATAAAATGTGAAAAAATTTGCATCTTAGAATTGGTGAAATATGATGATAAGCAATGTGTATTCAATATTAATGTAATTATATATGTTACCAGCAATGTATGAAAAGCAGGCATTGTATAGAATGCCTAGGCAGGAGTTATTATTTGCATTTCATATGATTCTAGGGGCTTCATATGTACAGAATATTTGATGCATTTTTTAAAATATTTATTTCTAGTTGTTTTATACAGAGTGAGTTTTTTTATCTTGAGACAACAAAATATCTTAATTGGATCTCATTATTTCTGAAAAAGTTGTAGACAAAAGTTGTAGTGTTTCCAAGGGGCAATCAATTGGTGACCTTGAATGTGACCATGACTTTGATCTTCCATGTCATTTGAAGGTCAAGTTGGTTTTTTTAAATGGGAAGATATACTTTTGACCCCGGCAATGGAAACGGTTTTTTTAAATGGGAAGACATACTTTTGACTCTGACAATGGAAAGAGCTTCACAATTGGATATACCCTTGACCTTAAGGTTTAGGTCAAAGGTCAAGGTTTCTTGCAGGTCAAAAGATTTTTTCAACGAGAAACCATAATTTTTATCATAATTTTTTAATGGCCCTTTGACCTTTAAAAGCATTCACTACTTTTAGCACTACCCAGAAGTAACATCATGGATGTAGTAGTTTCCTGCTCCCTTTTAGGTGCTTGATTTCAATGAGTCCCCTCACTTCTCACTATCGGGGTGGTTGTTTTCGGTGCATCACTTTACTTCTCACCATTGCTTGAGGTATTGGTTTTGGGGAAATTTTCCATCTTGTTTTGTTATAAAGATGTAATATTTGCACTGATGATGGTTTATTAAAACCGAAAGTACTCTGCAATAAATAATTGTTTTTCACTTTAACTGAGAGCTTATAACTGTGTATTATTTTTATATCCGATTGTGAAATTTCCTGCTCTTTCCATTGCCGGGGTCAAAAGTATGTCTTTCCATTTAAAAAAAACAACTTGACCTTCAAATGACGTTAAAGGTCAAGGTCACATTCAAGATCACCAATTGATTGCCCCCTTTGAAACCCTACAACCTTTGTCTACAACTTTTTCCAAAATAATGAGATCTAATTAAGATATTTCATTATCTCAAAATAAAAAACTCACCCTGTATAATTAATTTTATTAAATTATGATGTTAGATAAAGAAGACATAAATTTAGTTTTATGTTTATTAAGCCTTTTCAAACTTTTGATCTGTACTTTAGAAATTTAGAAAAGGCACAATATAGACATTTCTATATTGTGCCTTTTTATTATTCCAGTTGTTTCTCATAACATCCCTCCTCCTTCAAAGGTTATGTTAAGGAAAACTTTTTGCTACTGGAAAATCCCATTAATTTCCACCCAACATAATGTTGTTTAAATTTCTTCAAATAAGGTAATAAAAAAGTTGTTTTTATACCAATTATTAGACTCATCCTGATTTCAAAAAAATTATAAAGTAGAAGAAAACCAAGTGTTAGATTGAGGAAATATTTTAACTACAGTTATTATAAATTTATAAATACAATGTATTATATTATTAATTTAAAATTCAGAAATTAAAAATTACAATTGTAACAAATTGTATTTGATATTTTAAATATGTAACATTTTAAGGCATGAATAAAGAAAATCGGATTATATTTTTAAAAATTATCGAATTATTGAAATAATATCGAAATTATCAAATATTATTATTCAAATATTATGCAAATTTTAATTAATTAATTAGTCAGTCACAAAAATCTATTAAAATATTGCTATTTTTTTTAATAATAAATAAAACATGATCTACACTCTTTCCCTACACGACGCTCTTCCGATCTATTTTTTTTAATAATAAATAAAACAAAATAAATCATGAAATTTCAATATATATAAAAACTATTACATAAAATTAAAATCCAAACATATTAGCATTTCTCGAAAGTTAAAAATAAATTTATTACAGTAACATAATAATATAAATAATTAAATATATATGCTGTGTTTTTGAGTTATAAATTCAAGAATATAAAAAAAATTAAAATAAAAATTATTGAAATGAAGAAAAACATCAATAAATATAATTTATTTTAAAAAATGACAATATTTTAATAAATTTATGTCACAAATAAACTTCCACTTAAGTAACTAGTATATTTACAAATAAGCCTTAATTCAAAGTGGAAAAATTATTTTATTGTAGAAGTACTTTTGACTTCAAAAAATCATCAGCAGCTTTACATAAGAACAATTAGAATACAACATTTCAAAAATGTTGTATTCTAATGAAATGTTGTATTCTAATTGTTCTTATGTAAAGCTGATGATGACTTCTTGAAGTTCAAAAGTACTTCTACAATAAAATAATTTTTCCACTTTGAATAAGGCTTATTTGTAAATATACTAATTTGTCACTTTTTGACTAATTAATTAATTAGCTTAATTAATGAAAATTTGCATTATACTTTGTTTATATTGATAAATTTTTAAAATATTATCCAATTTTTTTCATTCGTAGTTTATTTTATTCATAAGACTTGCCATTATAAAAATATATCAGATATTTTGTTGGATGGCTAAAATTTCATATAAAAAAAATTTTCTTCTCCAATCTCATATAATGAATGAAAAGTTGAAAGAAATAAAATTTGAAAAATTTTTATATTGTTAGAATGACAATAAGAAAACATAATAAATTGTAAAAATTTCAAGAAATATCAATAAAAATTAAACAAGATTTCATAATTTTAATTTTTTGCATATTAATTACCGTATATACTCGTGTATAAGCCTACTCCCCGACTTTATCACTTAAAATTCGAAAAAAACTTGAAAACGGTAAATTACGTGATCTTTGATTTTTAGTTACCAATATATTAATGTCATTTGCCAAAATAAATATTTTATTGAAACATTAAATATATACATATAAAATAAATTATTATAATATAGACATCAATAAATCAATTTAAAAAGTAAAATTTTACTTCACCTGAAGTGAGCACATTGTGCCGCTGAATCCAACCTGCATTTATATAAGTGCATCAGATAGGCGATGTTGCGCTGTCTGATGCGCCGTGACACAGAAATTCTGAACAATAATCCAGCTAAAGTGATCCAACACAGATTCTTGAATTATTGTTGAGAATTTCTGCGTTGTGGCGCATCAGGCAGCACAGCGTCGCCTATCTGATGCACTTATATCAATGCAGGTTGGATTCGGCAGTACGATGCACTCAATCGCAACAGGTGTAAAGTAAAATTTTACTGCGAAGCAAGATTGATGTCAGTGTATGACATTATCGTTAAGATGACATAGCTTCAGAAAATATCAAGTTAATGAGTAGTAATAAATTTTCATAATTTACATAAAAATATTTTCTTTTTATTTTTGTTATTGAATAACTGATTTCTTTTCTAAAAAATTTCATATTAAGTTATCACAATAAAAATTTTATTAGAATATGTCTACATCACATGGCTCCCAAGAGACCATTCGAAGTTTTGTTTTCCCTATAGTCGAGTTGAATTGAGTTATTCAAACTTTTGATCGTATTTTAAAATGAGTGGGTCATCTTAACGATGATATCATACACCATTAGGATGATGTGTGTAACGTGATTTCTAGACGTTAGCGTGCAATTTTGATGTTTTGATTTTGCTTACGATGAACTTTTTTGATAGACTCAAGTTATTTTTCAGTACAGATTTTAAATAATTATTATTTTTTCATTATTTTAAACATTATTTTAGTTACTTTTTAATATATTTTAATTAAATCATCGATGAGTTAAATATAATAATATAGATACGTTCAATAAGTTATGGTTTTGCTTATTACTTCAATTTCTCCAGCCAAAAAAAAGTTGATTTTTTTGATCCGTGTATAAGCTGACCCTCCCACTTCATTTTTTCACTCAAATATGAATCCTAGTTAGATTCTTGATTGATTGTAGAGTTTTTGCGTTGCGTCATATCGGCAGCACGGCGTCACCTATCTGATTACGGTATATAGACACAGGTTGGAGTTGGCAGTGCAACACGATCGATCACTTCGGAGTAAGATAAAATTTTACCTGATATTGTATTAAATTAATTATTGCAAAATTTCCTTCCTGGTTTTCAGGAGGGAGACATTCAGAAAGTTATGGTTTTACTTATTACTTCAATTTCTCCAGCCCAAAAAAAAGTTGATTTTTTTTGATCTGTGTATAAGCCGACCCCCCTACTTCAGAAAATTTTTTTGAGAAAAAACCTCTGCTTATACACAAGTATATATGGTAAGTTTAATTTGTAAACAATCTCAGACTTCAACAAGTTAATAAAGTGATGTTTAAAACATAACAATAAATAAAGAAATTACTGTAAATTTTGCAACTGGTTAGTATCATATGCAAAAAGGCAGAATTTTTACTAAAGAAGCTTGTCTTACTTATAATTTGCTACCATTTACGTGCAGAGCCATCTATTGGAAAACAGCGAGAACTTTTTCACACACCTTATACATTCCTGATCAATTTAAATTTGTCTAAATTTGTATTATATAAGTTAATTGAATCCAGTTTGTCCCAGTGGTCCAGGTAGTGGGATGTTAGTGCATTGTTCTAAAGGTCCCAGTTTGATTCTGAGTTGGGACAAATTTCATTTTCAGATAAAAATATTAAAATTTGTAGTTTAATTATTAGTCAATAGATGGAGACACATTAGCTAAATTTAATTTAATTAATAATTTCAGTTAATTCTAAATTAATTTTTAATGTTAGTGTTATTTTGTGACATTTGGTTATTAGTCAAAATGCTTTTTTCGAATTACGTAAACCAACTCAGCCAAACTTCCCCTGGCGGACAAAGACTATATTAAATATTTTCTACGATTTTTTTTTAATTAAAACTATGGTACCACTATCTATTGAGTTAATAATTAATTAATTAAATTTAGAATTTAGAACTAAGATGGCACCATCTAGTAATTAATGATTATACTACAATTTTTAATTAATTTTCCCAAAATAAAATTTTGCCACCGAACCGGGATCTTTGGGATAGCGTTCCAATGCCTTAACTGATTAAGACCATGGTGACCTATAGCAGAATTCCATTTCGAGAAGCTTATACATTACTACAGAGACTTTATCATCAGACGTGGCCAAAACTAGTGCTCCCAGATGGGTTATCTATGTAGCCAAGGGCCTTCTTGGCAAACCTGGGCAGACAGACTTGGCTCAAGTCAGAAAACACACTCTAATCAACACTAATTAGGGGATTAACCATTTCAAATTACATAAACCAACTCAGCCAAACTTCCCGTGGTGGACAAAGGTATAAATGTTTTTTTCTCTGATAAAAATTTTGTAGGGAGGTTGGCTTATATATAAGCCATCAAAAATTGGAAAAGTTTTCATAAGATTGAAAAATTTGTTAATTCAGTCATGCTGCAGTCCTGTTGCATCTTCATATCAGTTCTCTTTTTCAATAAAAAATAGAACAATTGAATATATGTATGCATACAATTTGTTTTTTATATTAAATGTATATTAGTTAATTAATAAAGATCAGCTCCAAATTAAATGAAAAAATATATGTAATTTATTATACCAAAAATTTTCAGCTTAATGAAGCCATCTTCAGCAGTTTTTGGACAACAAGAATAGAATAGATCATTAGAATTTATTCTAATGATCTATTCTATTCTTCATTAAGCCAAAAGTTCTGTGGTATAATAAATTACATATATTTTTTCATTTAATTTGGTGCTGATCTTTATTCCTTAAATGATGCATTAAAAAGTGAAAGTTATGATTAGTATTATTTGGATTTATATAAATGTATATTTTCCATAATTCTAATTTTTTTGCTTATTTTATAGATTATTTGGAGAATTTAATTTTCTGATTATCTTAATTAATTAGAAGTCTACTGTATTTATAAGAATATTATTACATGGGCAGTGCTAGCATAATTGGTTTTTGGCAACTAGTTCATTCAAACTAGTTGTTAAAATTTGTTGGATTTGCCATACTGCTTATTGTGGACACAGAAAACAAAAAATCATAGTTAAATTCTTGCAAGGTTTACTAAATATTTAACTGCTTATACTCTTAAACAAATTTAATCATACTTTAATGCACTATCAGCAGTAGAGACACCATAACTTAAAAAACTCTTTTAATTATAACAAACGTTTTCGACTAATTACAGTCATCTTCAGGTTAACACATACTATTACCAAAACATAAACATTCTATGTTATAGAATGTTTATGTTTTGGTAATAGTATGTGTTAACCTGAAGATGACTGTAATTAGTCGAAAACGTTTGTTATAATTAAAACAGTTTTTTAAGTTATGGTGTCTCTACTGCTGATAGTGCATTAAAGTATGATTAAATTTCTTGCAAAATTGTTGCTTATTGTGTTGCAGTGTAAATGAAATGAAAACAATAATAAATTCATTGAAAGTCATGCATAACTATAATATTTGAAAATAGTTTTTCCTGTGGTATTATGTCACTTTATACTCACAGAGTACTAAACAGTGGAACATCTCATCATAGGATACCCATATCCCTGGTGGAGTTAGCCATTAAGTGTAGAATGACAGCTGACTCCTCCTGAAAAACTGGAGATATGGGATCTGGGAATTGAACTCAGATCTTTCATGTGGAAGCTTATGCTGCAGTCATCTGGCTAACATTTGAAAATAGTTATTCCAACTAAAATGATGGTTACTTTCAGAATTTTGTGAAAGTGTGCTAGTATATTTGAACAAATAATCAAATCTGTTACAGCCAAAAACGTCTGTTACTTGTGAATAAAGTTATCCTTAACTGCTAATGAGTGCTTAATTTCTGCAGATTTACATAATTTATTGAATAAGTTATATTTTGTGTTCTTTCCTCTTCTCTTTTTGAAATATTAAATAGCACCTCTTTTAAGTCTGGTATTAATATTTTATTGCTATTGAAGTGCCATAACAGAAATCAGTAGAGGAGCAACATGGCCAGTTTGATGCATATAGATGAGTAAAGATCAAAAAATTATATATGCCCACAATTCTTTAGGAAGGGGTCCAATTTCATAAAATCTGTTGAGAAAATCTTTAGGAGGGAGGAAGATATATGGATAATTTTTGAATATATCTAGTCCCTAACTAACTCAATGTTTTCATGCAAAATAATGTCCAACAATAAACTTAGCAAGAATGATCTGTATTTAATTTAATCAGGTTCTTGTGCAGCTTAATATAGGAAAAGAGATCTAGGAAAGGGTTTTCTAAGAAGCTTGAGAAACAAGTCATGCCATCCAAATGGGCAAGAAATGCAATGCATGACATTAAGTTTCAAAACTTTGTGGTTCAACGCCTTAAAGGCACTACAAAGTTTTGAAATTTTACAAATTTTGAAGTGAAATAATTTAAAAATTATACCAAAATAACTGTTAAGGTTATTCACACAAATTGTTTAAACTAATATACTTAATTATAAAGATAACAGCACTTTTCTTGCAGTTAAAGACAATCTTTTATTAATAGAAAACTGCGCTAACGTTTTCAGTTTATATAACCATCATGATGGTTATATAAACCGAAAACATTAGCGCAGTTTTCTATTAATAAAAGATTCTCTTTAATTGCAAAAAAAAGTGCTGTTATCTTTATAATTAAGTATACCAAAATACGTTTTACTTTAGTTATTAAATAAAATATCGGTGTTTGGTGATAACAATAGTTTGGTGTTTGGTAATAATTGTTATTGGAAATGGTCTTTCGGATATTTTATCATAAATTTGTATGGAAAGATAATCTTCCACCTGAAGTTATGTTCATGTTAGGAAATGGTCACTGATTGGTTCCCCATTTTGGCCCAATGAGAAAGGATGCAGAGAAACTTCTTTTTGTTGATAAAGAAGAAATAAATAATCCAGGTTTCTAGTTTAAACCTTATTTCTTTATTTTGTTGATATATATTGAGATAGCTTACAATACGTGTGTTCTACATACAGCACAGCAACAGCAACTGAACAAAGGAAGGAAGTGAGAAGAACGACAGAAGTGACGCATGCACAAAAACAGAGTTTGATGTAGATGCATAAGTGTTGCCAGAGTTCAATTTTGTTCACAACACTCTTCCTAAAATTGAACTTTGAAGGAAAAGAAAGTTGTAGTATAATTATTTAAAGTTAAAATAAACCAATTTTTCCACTTAGTTTTGTCAGCTGTACAAATCCTAATGGTTTTATTAACATATCTGCTACCTCATTGTTTGTTTCAACATATTCCAATATAATTCTTTTATCCATCACCAATTCTCGAATATAATGATACCTTACTGAGATATGTTTTGTACGTTTGTGTTACTCGGTGTTATTAACTAATCTTATGGCTGTCTGATTGTCCATCAACAGAGTGGCTACAGTTTGAATTCTCTGATGAGACCATGTAACCAAATTAGTTCCTTAGCAACTGTTGATGTTGCTATATATTCTACCTCAGTTGTCGAGATTACTACACATCCTTGGCACTGGCTGCTCCATGTAATTGCTCCATCTCCTAATGTAGATACATAGCCAGTAGTAGATCGCCTGGTTTGTACTACACTGTATACTATTCCCTTTTCAATTGTCCCATTCAAGTACCTAAATATTCGTTTAATAAATTTCCAAAATCCTATTGTTGGTTTAGATAACCATTGAGATGCCTTTCCAACTGCATATGCCAGATCAGGTCTAGTAGTAACAACAAGATACATAAGCCATCCAATTGCAGATACAGCAGAATGTATTTTATCTGCTTCTATTTCATTGTTCAGTATATCCAGAGATACTTTATCCACTGGAACTTTAGAAGGTCGACAGTTGTTCATGTCAACTATTTCCAGCATTCTCAAAATATATGCAGTCTGATGTATTCTGATTTTCCCATCATTAAAGTGTTCTATTTGAAATCCCAGAAAATGGCTAACTTCATCACAAATAGTGATTTCAAATTCTTTTTGAAGTTGAAAGAGTAATTTACTGATGTCTTCTTTCCTATTTACAAGAATTAATCCATCATCAACATAAATAGCAATAACAGTCAATATTCCATTATCCCTTTTAATAAACATACAGGGATCATAAATACTATATATAAAATTGATAGAAGTTAGAAATCCAGTCAGTCTTTGCTTCCATCATCTTTGGTCCTTGTTTAAGTCCATACAAGCTCTTAATTAATTTACAAATGCATCCAGATCCATCATTATAGCCTTCTGGCTGGACCATAAATATAAGTTAATAAAGTACAGAAAAGTGATAAAAATAATATACATTGTTTTTTAAGATTCATTTTAAAATATAAATTCAAATAAACATTGTAGTATTCATATTCAAATAAGCATGTAGCTTTTATCTAATGACATATCAAATGCGTAAGATAGTATATCCTTGGAGTAAGCTTTTGTTGTTGTTACAATTTTTACGTGACAAGGAATTATTCGATTTTTGAAAGTGAAAAAAATTCATATCTTCGAATTCAGTCTTCATATTACTTTTTATTACAGACAAAATTTCTTATTTTGTCTGTAATAAAAAATATTTTGTTTTTGTTGTTGTTATTGTAGTAAGAGAGAATTATTTTTTACATAATTTAAAAAAAATGATCGGACTGGGCTGCCGTCCAGTTCAATCACCCTCAGAGCCATCCTTGATCAAAACTGACAACTGTCGGCCGGATTGGCCGCGTGGAAACACTTCTGCTCTCCACTCTGGAGGACCCGGGTTCGAATCTCGGGTCCCACCCCTTGAAAATTTTTATGATGGGGTCTGGGCCCGGCCCGTCGATCCCTGTTCTCCACAATCTGGATGACCCGTCCGCAGGGGTGGACAGCCTGTGGAAGGGCTTGTTTAATATTTTGTTTTTGTTGTTATTATTATAGTAAGAGAGAATTATTTTTTACACAATTTAAAAAAAATGATCGGACTGGGCTGCCGTCCAGTTCAATCACCCTCAGAGCCATCCTTGATCAAAACTGACGACTTGAGGGAGCGCGACAAAACTTTTCGTTCGGGGCAATAAAAGCTCTAGATCCAATATTGCAGTAGAGTCTCAGTATAGTCCTCCTTATTTTTGTATTTAATCAGCTTATAAATTTATTATATTAAACAAAGTAAATTTATCTTATGAAAGCATTTTATTGCATATTTTACGCCCCCTTTCCAATCAGAGAGATTACTAAGTGGCGGGGCCAGTTCCAACCACGGGCTGCACCCACACCTGTGGAGGGGGTGTTCCAACCACGGGCTGCACCCACACCCGTGGAGGGGGGCCGGATGGTAAAGGACCGGAATCACCGGGTCGGGCCCAGTACTCCGAAAAAATCCGGGACCAGACCCGGGACACGAACCCGGGTCCTCCTGCGTGGCACGCTAACGGGTTAAGACTCGGCCATCCGGCCGCCATTATGAAAGCATTATTCTGTCAATATACACATATTATGTGAATATTAATAGAATAACATTTTGCAAAATAAATTTGTCTTACAAAATTTTAGCGCCCATTTTGTTTTACACGAAATGAATCATAGGACCAGCATTAAATATCTTGGGAAAGCGTAGCATACGCTATGGGAACCCACAACGGAACTGCTCATTGTCTAGAAATCAAACTGTTATTTAACATTTGAAAAATATACATATTAATTCATTTTTAAAAATATTTTGAAAGATTGAATTCTATGATATTAATTTTTTTTTTATTTTCACTTGCCAAATCGATTAACTCCATCAGTCACTCAAAATCTGTAACTAAATTAACGATTACTCCAAGGATATACTATATTATGCATTTGATATGTCATTACATAAAAGTTACATCTGTAATAATACATACCACAATGTTTATTTGAATTTATATTTTAAAGAGAATTTTAAAAAACAGTTTATATTATTTTATCATTATTCTCCACTTTTTGTTTTGTGGAGTTAATCGATTTGGCAAGTGGGCGGCTCATATAATTTAAAAGAATTTCGACCTTGCCGAGTTTCTCTGAAAATGGTGTTTCACTTTTTTCGTTGCTGGCATTATTAAACCCATGATTCATGTAACGGCCAATGAAAGCTGATTCTATTAAGAAAACTACCTTAATTTTAACATGTCACCCTTTCATAATATCTTAGCCAACAAATACACCTTCTTACGATTTCTCTATTTTGGCTACATAATTTTTTAAAGAATTTTATCATCTCAGACAGTTTTTAGGTGAAGGCGGAATTTTGGGAGATTTTTGTTATTTTGTTTTACGCTCCTTTCCAATCAGATAAATTACTAAAGGGATGGATCACTTCCAACCACAGAAGACACCCACACTTGTGGTCAAAACAAAAAACCGGTGAGTAGGAGACTCCCGACTATTTACAATAGACTAAGGAATGAGAAACAGTCCTTGATGGAAGTGGAAAGGACAGGGGTATACGAAATCCCAGTAACGAGAGTGAAAGAAGGCGAATGCTCAAAGTATATTGGTGTCACATCAAGAACCCTTGAGCAAAGAATTTCTGAGCATAAAAATGATATTCGTAAAAGTAACTTGAATACAGCCCTCACAATAGAAGCGTATGACAAAGATTTGGAGGTGCACTGGAATAGAGCTAAAGTGATAAGGCAAATAGAGAAGCATTAGAGGTAGTTAGTAGTAGTAGAGAGAATAAAGAGAGTTTATTAAACGATAAAATACAGGATATACCTAAAGCATGGGAATTTGCTGCTAAGAAGTGGAATTAACATCTTTTAAATGTTTTTATGCCATGTATATGTATGTTAGATCATAGGGTTAGGGCACAGACACAATATTCATTCTATGGATATTGTTATATTTAATTCTATGTTTATTTTATTTTTTATTTCTATTGTTTATGTTTATGTGCTGTCGAATACTGTTATGTAACTTGTAAAAGATTTGAATTTATATTTAAATTTTCTGTAGAACTGGAAGCGTTCTTATAACGGTATATATATTTTCATTCTAGAACGCCTTTTTAACTAAATGCATGTAAAAACCTGAAGATGGCTTTAATTAGCCAAAAATATTAGTTTTATTAAAGTTTTTATGTTATTCTCAACTGCTAGTTGTGCTTGTGTCTTTAATTATTTAATTTTTGGAGTAGATATATCGAATCTGCCAAATTTTGTTCATAGATATTCAGCAATTTTATCCAAATTTCACGTGATGTATTACAATTCCATTATCAGAGACAATGGATTTTTATCCAGCATTGTAACTGAATTTCTTTTGCTATCTTATTAGTCTTTTTCCATCAATTCAATTCACCCATGTTGTCAGCATTATTTTCGGGTTTGACGAATATACTATCGATTAACTCTAAGGCGTCATAAGCATCTAATATTGTTCATACTTGAAATTTCCATTGCATCCAGTTGCTAGAATTCACAAGTTTTTCAATTTTCACTTTATCTCCGTCCATTCTTTCTTCAGCGAACAAACAATTCGGAAAATGGCAGACAGCAGACCACATGTGCTTGAACAACGTCGCATTGACCAAAGATGTTAAAAAATTCTTATCTGCAGTTATCTTCTTCGTTTTGTGTCTGGGCCTATAATTTTTTGTCAATAAAGAAGAAATAAATAATCCAGGTTTCTAGTTTAAACCTTATTTCTTTATTTTGTCAATATATATTGAGATAGCTTACAAAGTTCTACATACAGCACAGCAACAGCAACTGAATAAAGGAAGGATTTGGGAAGGAGTTAGAAAAAAGAATATATTATTTAAAGGTATCATAATTTCGGACATTAATATTTGAAATAAATTTATTTATCAACTATGTTAATTTGTTCATTAATATAATTGATTATAAATTTTGATAGAATTTCAAAGAATTTTAAAGTTTTTTTTGATATCAGTTTGATAAATTCAGTTATAAACTTTATCATTCTATTCTCCTTGATATTTTTATATTAACATTTTTAAACAAATAATTTTGAAATTATTACTTTTTTTTCTTTAATTTATTATATATGATAATTTTAATATTTTCAGATTAAAGTTCATCGGATTCAAAAAATTATTGAAAATAGATTTAAAAAAAAAACTAAAGAAGTTTTCATTCCTCAGAAAGGATCAAAAATGATTGCTTTCATAGATGATTTAAATATGCCATTTAAGGATGAATTTGGTTATCAGCCTCCCTTAGAACTCATACGAATGTATTTAACATATGGATTTTGGTATGATTGCAAAAGTTTTGAGAGAAAATTTCTGGAGGTATATATCATTTTCTTATTTATTGTATCTGTATTTGTTTTTAAACTTCCAAAATTTTATCAGTAAAAGTAATCCTCATATACAGTATATTTTCAATTATTTGGATTAATAAAGAAAAAACTATGCATGAATAATTTAAAATTATTTTATTTTATTGTATTTTACAAATAAATATGTAAAACAATTATCTTTGATTATTTATAAAAACATTTTTAGCTTTAATCAGCCCTCTTCAGTTGTTTATTTTGCATTTAAACTATCAGAATATACAATTTTTCTAATGGGGTGCAATAAATTCAATAAATTACTTTTATAATTTAATATGTATTTATATGAAACAAGTTATTCTAAATTTTTTTTGCATTCAAGATTTTTTCTAAATGGAATTTCCTCACAGCTATTATATCATTGCATTCAAAGTCCCACTGACACATACTTTAACAAAATATCAATATAGGACAGTGCTGCTAATTTATAGTGGTGTATTTGCTAATTTCTTCTTTACTATCAGTCTCTTCCTCTTGAAGTTGATTCCTAATTGAGGTAACAATATCCAAATTATTCATATATTGAAATTTTGATGATACATATTGACTCACTTTTTAACCATTAATTGAGATTTTCTTTGTCAAAATTTTCAAAATCTTGAAAGTTTTTCATTAAACTTGTGAGAGTCATGTGATCAAACAAAAGAAATTGTGAGGGTCATGTGATTCGACGAAAGACAAAAACTGAGTAATTAATAGTACTTATCAATAATACTAATGAAAAAAATCACGTACAAGAGACAATGATTAAGAACAAGAATAATCATAGTTATCATAAAACAGTCCATTACAGCTCTTTATCATGTACAAAATTTTTTATTCTAAATAAAAAATTTTATACTTGCTAAAGAGCTGTAATGGATTGTTTTATTATAATATTAAGCAAGTTGTTTTTGATTATTTAAATCATAGTTATCATAAAGTACGAAGATAAGGGGACTGTGCTGGAAACCACATCAAAAATAATCTTTATTCAGGTGACAATTATGAATTTATGACCCAGGTTATTGGGTCTGGATAAGGTCCAACAGAGAAACCTGGGCCAAGAAGTATTACCTTGAAGCCCAGAGTGCCTGTCTTTGGACCGATGGGGGGAGGAGACAGTCAATGATATAAACACTCACTGAACAAACGGTTGGAGTATTTTTCCTGATTTCCTATGGTGATCTTTCTAGTCCATGTCTATTCTTCCTGTTCATCCTGTCCCTCAATGCCGTTTCCTTCTGAGTCCATCTGTACTTTGCTGCCAAAATTTATCTCCTTGTTCGCTCATCAACGTTCACCATTGGTTTCTATCAAGAACTTTTTCCACCTTCTCCTGAGGCTCCAACATCTTCGTCATTCTTTGTTTCCTCCCTTGCCATAGTCAAATTCATCCTGTATGTCTACGCCAGAAATTAAATCAAAATCATCGATAGATCGATGAATGTCTAACCCGATGTCAAGACTTCAATGATAAGATATTTATCTTCCCAGATGATATGTTAAATAATCGATATATAAACGAATGTAAAGGAGTCTCTCTGACATTAAACATAAATTGTTATTGTTGTTAACTTGTATGATCTGACTTATTTGTCTACTGGTTCTCCTGCCCTGTTCTTATTCAAGCCACAACCGCATTTATTCAACCTGAATTAACTGTGTTGTTGTGACACATACAAACCCAACTGGTGTCAGAAATCCTGATTAAGGCAATTAAGGCTCAAACCTTCGCCTGACCATCTCTAAGTCTCCACAAACTCATTATCTCAGATATTATATATGTATATTTATAGTACATTATTTTATGAATGAAACAGATCTAAGAATTCAATAAACTATAGCATTTAATAGCAATTTTAACTTATAAACATATTTTATTAATTGTAATGTTTTCAGAATACCATCTTCAGTGATATTTGAATGATTACAGAATGCATTTAAAAATTTTTTACGTCAGAAAACATTTGTAATTGCATGTTCAAAAAATATAAATATAATAAAAAAAGCAAAAATCATGTTTTATAACTATAATTAATATCTTAATATAAATTCTATTCAAGTCATTTTTAATTGTTTTGTAATTATTTAAATCTCAATGTGGAGCTGTAGAAAAATGTTTATTTATAAATCATCCTAATAAGATTGGCTTATGTCACTTGTAGGAGCAGTTCTGGCTTGAAATTATGGGAGTGCTGCAACTTTTGAAATATACATACACACTGTAAATGCAGTGTATACATATTTGGATAAAATAGCAAAATTATGATAAAAATATGAAAAATTAAAAATTAAAATTTATTATTTATTGTTGATAAAATTATACAGTTTAGTATAATTCAAAATTTTATGTCTTTAATTGTAATGTCCAAATATTTAAAGAAATAGAGTAAACATGACAAGCATTAGGAATATGCTATTACTGGCACAACCTGCATATAAACAACTGTGGAACTATGTGACAGACAGTGCTGCAATATGCTAATAGCTCTCATCTCATTATGACGTGCATATGCTTGCGTGAGTAGCAATATGGCATTATGGTAAACACAGTGCTGCTAGCATCCTTCACCCTCCTAAATGCTACAAGATGGATTATTATTTTTTTATATGAAATAAGAGAATTGTATAGGATTGTTGATGATAAAATTAAATATTATGAGCAGATATAAATGAATTAATAAATATATTTATATATCGAAAAAAATTGAGAGTGCTGCAGTTGTGCAGTGCATATGCACAAGCCATCCCTGGTGACATTCTTATATAGTTATAGTGACTACATTTTTTTGGAGAAAATAAAGGACAAATCAGAAATTGTTTCATAATAAGAGAAAGCAGGTTACATTTATTTCATTAAAACTTAAAAGCCTTGTAACATTTATTATAAAGTATAATAAACAATGCCAATAATAAATAATGCAATATAATCAGTGGTGAGCTTTAGGTGCTCATGCAAGCACTTTGTTAAATTAGTCTCTAATTTGCAAGCCTCTTGTTCTTTTGGTTTGTTTGTTTATTTAGTCCAAGAAAATCATGTCATAATTATACTTTAACTTACATTAGTCTTTCTCTTCCTCATATTTGCATATATGAATCTACATCTTGAATAATGGCACCTCCTAAAGATCAACTGACGTGAAAGAAGAAGAAAATAATATGTTGCAGCTTCTGGTATAAATTGCATAATTAAATTTATTTGTTATTTTATATAATTTCTATGATATTTTGTGATTTTTTTTAATTTTTTTAAATTTTAAATATTTTTTTTTATTTTAACATGTTCTCTTGTGCATGCACAATTATTCGTATTTTCTGTTTTTGTAAAAATCTCACACAATTTTATGTTCATTTAATTAGAATTTGATATTTTGTTTTTATATGATAAAGTGCAAGCCCTTTGTTAAAATTTTCATAGCTCACCACTGAATATAATGATAATTATTTAATGAACAACATAATATTTTAAATAATTCATACTATTACTTTAAAAAAATTAATTTTGAATACTTTTCACAAGAATGAACTTTTTTAATAAATTGGGCTAATTTTAAAAATTCATAAAACTCTACATACATCATGTCAAAGTTGCATTTGGTATAAATACCTGCTTCCATGTTTAACTTTTAATTAGGTTTTCTCAACGGTCCATATATTATTCATTAATGAAAATACCCATTAGGTGGGCATTATCTCCAGGAAGATAGAAAGAAAATATGATGATTTTTAAAATGCTTTTAAGCGATGTGTTTGTCTATGAAATATTTAAAAATTCCTACTCACCTCCATTGGTAGGACTCATCATTTTATTGCTATTCTTCAATGTCTTCACAGGTGACATAATAGAAATATGGCACTGTCACAGAAAGTGAGAGTATCATGTTTCTGTAGACCATCTGCTGCATGCTGGTATTCAATTTATTATTTCACTTCACAAAATAAAGGACAAAACTTTAGAAAAAAAATAAATCTAAAGGACAGAGTAGTGAAATAAAGGATGGTCCTCTTAAATAAAAAACGTATGGTCACTGTATATATCGGGTGGCCAAGCTTCATGTCATTATGATCCATATAGAAAGAATCTCAAACACTTGAGAGCCGCAATCAGTTTCTTTTTGGATCAATGAGAGCCACATCAGTTTTTCGGTTAATCTTAACAATGGTTTCAAAATTATTTATTATATATTTTACATGCATTTATTTCATTTAGACGCATACTACATTTTACAATAAATAAACAAATTACAAAATATATTGTGGCAACCGCTGCAAGAGGGCACGACATGGAGAGCAGCCGGCTGGTGAACCCAACTGACATCAATTTTTGCTCTGACTTCTTGAACTGGACTGTTTTCTAAACACTGCTACTTGTAGCCCCATGTGGATCAAATTCTTGTCATGTATATCTCATGTGTATAAGTTTTATATGTATTGTGTATTATAATAAAATATGTTGTGTATTTAATAGTATATGTAACGTATATATTATTAGTACACTTCAATATTTTTTAAAATTAAGTAAGTATTTGCCCCATATTAATTATTGATTTTTTTGTCATTAAAGAAGAAATAAATAATCCAGGTTTCAAGTTTAAAGCTTATTTCTTTATTTTGTCGGCATATATTGAGATAGATTACAATACATGTGTTCTACATACAGCACAGCAACAGCAACAGAACAAAAAATAAAAAACACGGGAAGAATGACAGAGGTGACTCATTCGCAAAAACAAAGTTCGGCATAGGTGAATAAATGTGGCCACAGTTCAATTTTATTCACAACACTCTCCCTAAAATTGAACTTTGACAGAAAAAAAGCTGCAGTATCAGTATTTAAAGTCAAAATAAACCAATTTTCTCACTTAGCTTTGTTAGCTGTACAGATCCTAATGGTTTTGTTAACATATCTGCTACCTGATTGTTTGTAACATACCTGATTGTTTGTTTCAACATATTCCAATATAATTCTTTTGTCCATTACCAATTCTCAAATATAATGATACCTACTGAGATATGTTTTGTACATTTGTGTTGCTCAAAATTATTAGCCAATCTCATGGCTGCCTGATTGTCCACCAACAGACGTGCTACAGTTTTAGGTTTGAATTCTTTGATGACACCATGTAACCAAATTAGTTCCTTAGCAGCTGTTGATGCTGCTATATATTCTGCCTCAGTTGTCGAAAGTGCTACACATCCTTGGCGTTGGCTGCTCCATGTAATTGCTCCATCTCCTAATGTAGATACATAGCCGGTAGTAGATCGCCTGGTTTGTAAATCTCCAGCATAATCAGCATCACTAAACACGTTCAGATAACCAGTAGCTGATCCACTGTATACTATTCCCTTTTCAATCGTCCCATTCAAGTACCTAAATATTCGTTTAATAAATTTCCAAAATCCTATTGTTGGTTTAGATAACCATTTAAGATTTTTTATTGGTTTTAGATAACCAGCCTTTCCAACTGTATATGCCAGATCAGGTCTAGTAGTAACAACAAGATACATAAGCCATCCAATTGCAGATACAGCAGAATGTATTTTATCTGCTTCTATTTCATTGTTCAGTATATCCAGAGATACTTTATCCACTGGAACTTTAGAAGGTCGACAGTTGTTCATGTCAACTATTTCCAGCATTCTCAAAATATATGCAGTCTGATGTATTCTGATTTTCCCATCATTAAAGTGTTCTATTTGAAATCCCAGAAAATGGCTAACTTCATCACAAATAGTGATTTCAAATTCTTTTTGAAGTTGAAAGAGTAATTTACTGATGTCTTCTTTCCTATTTACAAGAATTAATCCATCATCAACATAAATAGCAATAACAGTCAATATTCCATTATCCCTTTTAATAAACATACAGGGATCATAAATACTATATATAAAATTGATAGAAGTTAGAAATCCAGTCAGTCTTTGCTTCCATCATCTTTGGTCCTTGTTTAAGTCCATACAAGCTCTTAATTAATTTACAAATGCATCCAGATCCATCATTATAGCCTTCTAGCTGGACCATAAATATCGATTCTTCCAAATTTCCATTTAAAAAGACTGTTTTGCAATCAAATTGGCTGATTTCCATCCTCTCTGCAACAGCAAACCAAAGTAATTATTGCACAGTATCATGTCGGACGATACGACTAAACGTTTCATTGTAATCCACACCAAACTTCTGTTCAAACCCCCTGATAACCAGACGAGCTTTAAAATGATCTACTTCTCCATTAGATTTAGTTTTTACACGATAAACCCATTTTACTGATAGTGGCTTCATATTCTCATCAGGTTCTATAAGTTCCCAAGTATTGTTCCTCTGGTGAGAATCCATTTCATCGTTCATTGCTCTGATCCAGCTTTCCTTTTCAGGTACTTGCATAGCTTCGTCATAAGAATTTGGTTCAATAGTGGATTTACGACACAGATATGCATATCGTTTTGGCTGTTAAAGTTTGTCTCTGTCTCTTAACTGATAGCCATTATTCATGGATAACACCTGTTGGTTATGTTGTTGCTCCACCAGATTAGCTTGTACTTGATCCTCTTCTCGCATGCATGATAACTCAGTTTCTTCTTGATTCACAACAGTGTCCTTATTTTTCTCTGCCTGACTCAAATCCAACAAAACCTCTTTTTCTTTCTCTCCCTGACTCAAGTCCATCAAGGTGTTTGGGATAGAAACTTCATGAAATTCAACATCTCGACTGATTTCAACTGGAGATTCATCTGGTATCCAGACTCTATAGTTTCCAGAGACCTCTTCATATTCGATAAAAATTCCTCGTTTGCTTGTTGTCCCAAATTTTTTATCACCTCTTCTTTGCTTAGGAATTCAAACAAAACATTTGCTCCCAAAGATTCTCAAATGATTTAGGGAGTACTCACAACCATACCAAGTTTCATAAGGTGTCTTTCCTTTTTCACGACTTTTTCCTGTTCTGTTTAAAATATAAGCAGCACAATTCAATGCTTCAGCCCAAAAAGTCTTGACATTCCATGTGTCAGCAGCATCGTTCCTGACATTTCAAATAGAGTGCGATTTTCTTGCTCAGCTCATCCATTTTGTTGAGGTGAATAAATTGTGGATTGTCCTAACTCTATGGATCTATAAATATAATAAATAAAGAATAAAAAAATTTTCCTTTTGTTTAAATATATCTGCTAATATTAATTTGGAAAAATTCTTATGAGTTTTTTCAGGTCAATAAGTTAGGGATTGACAATATATTGGATTCATAAGTTTTCCTAATTTTTTCAAGGTTTTAGACAATCTTCAAATACTATACTATTTCTCCATTAATTAGTATATATGAGAAATTAGAATAAAATTTAAATATTTAAAATAGTTAATTGCTTTATTTTTTTAGTTAATGATATATTTTTCTTATCTAAAAATGAAAACTGCAGATTAAATTCACACATTTTTTTCACATATGGTATTGAAGTGAAAACATTCTTTGATATCAAATATATTTATCTTATATTTTTATTCAATATAATGTTTCACAATAACTTACTAAAATTTACAGTTGAATCATACTTGCCTTTTTTCATATAAATTTTTTAATTATTATTTTATTAATAAAATTTAAAATTTGTTTAAATGCATTTTTCAAATTCTTTTTTATAGAATCATCATTAGATAGAAGACTGGATGGGACAAAACGTGCCCTCCACTTTTGCCATGAAGAATATCAAAGCCAAAGAAAGTGTAAAATCCCATTCTGGGCATATATCAAACTCTTTATCTAATAATCAAACTACCTTTAATAATGAAATCTCTAGAAGTAATAACACTAACAGTACAGTTAAATGCAAAATTTCTGCTTCTGAAAAAGTAATTATATCCCCATTATCTGGAAGCCAGGATAATCTTTCCAGTTCAGGAGTTCGTCGTAAAGTATCTGCTTCTACTAAATCACAAAGTCCAACATCAATAGGATTAAAATCAAAATCAGAAAGTATCCCAGCAAGATCTGTTAATAAAGAGAACATTCATTGTTTAAAAAGTGTTCATGCAGGACGCAAAAATATTCGGAGTAATTGCAGCATGCAACGTACCACTAGTAAAGACAATATAAATTCTAATGGCACAAAAGAACGAGAGAAAGAGAATATAGGAAAATATATTAGTGGAAGGAATACACATTCTAAGATAATAGAAAATTCTACTGTTTTACAATTGGAAAGAGAAAAAGGAATGCTAGAACAGCAAGTTTCTGAATTAGTTAGAAATGCAGAAAGTAAAAAGGCAGAAATTGCAACTTTAAAAATGGAGATAAATCGCTTGAAAGTAAGATTTATTATTATTATTATTATATAATTAGTTCAAACAATTATTTTTATATATGAAGCGAACCACTTGTAATCATTGTCTTTATTAATAATCAAGCTTATTACTTTTTCAGTATTAATTCTTATTTAATTATCACAAAATTCAATACAATAATCTTAAGTATTCAACATCATTAATCCAGTAATGTAATTATTATATAGTATATTTCATGCATATAATAATGTTGCATGAAATATACATTTTTTTTTTTTTTTAATTTTTATAAATCTTTCAAGCTATCAATGAACAAATTCTATTCATATTATAAAAGAATTTTAATATAAATATTGATGAATCATAATACAAGTTACTCTTGTTTTCTGAGCACATAGTTACAATGTTTTACATTAACAAGTTTCACTTATTTGTACACTTCAATTTATAAGCTGATTTTGGTTTTAAGTATGTGATTTCAGAGATAAGTGGCTGTCATTTTATTTTTGCTGGATTTCTATAAAATGTAAATACAGTCAAACCTCTTTAAGCCTCCACCATCGGTTCGAAGATCTCCTCTTGTCAAACCTCTTTAAGCCGCCACCATCGGTTCAAAGGTCTTCTCTGGCTGTAAAGGAGAGTGGGTCTCGGCATTCCTGCTGAACCGCTCTTCCGATCTAGGAGGGTGGCGGTTTGTGGCGGCTTATGGTAACACTTTGAGAAAACATGTATAGACTAGAATGACATTGTTTCATTTAATTAAAATAAGTAGCAGAAGGATTTTTATTTTTATATTCACAAATTAAAATCTTTTGGTAAACCTTTAATGTCGTTTTTGACATTTTTCCAAGTAAGAAACAGCAACGATACTCATAACAGTTGCTTTATAAAAAAACGGTTTAAACTGTTCTTCTTTTTCCTCAAAGGCAAGGTTATAGCTCTCCAGTTTTCTCCTATTTTAAACGGTTATTTAGTAAATATTCGTTTAAAGTTTTGGAATAGCTCATTTTGAAAACAGAGATTGAATAGTCACAGGTGTGAGATTATAGTCTAATAAATGTTAACAGATAAATTATCACAGGTGCGAGATTACAGTCTAATAAATGTTAACAGATAAATTACCTAATGCCATCTTCTCTAGTGTTTCTATTTGTGTTGGTTGACCTTGCCATTCGGTTGTTTTGGCAGTTTAAACAACTGATTTGTCTACTAATGAAATGGTTTTGCCTCCAGAATGAGTGGCGGTTGGCGATTAGTGAGGTGGCGGTTTTTAAACAACTGATTTGTCTACTAATGAAATGGTTTTGCCTTCAGAAATGAGTGGCGCAACTGATTTATCTACTAATGAAATGGTTTTGCCTCCAGAAATGAGTGAACTGATTTGTCTACTAATGAAATGGTTTTTGCCTCCAGAAATGAGTGGTGGTTGGCAATTAGTGAGGTGGCGATTTATAGAGGGAATTTGCAGAAATGAGTGGCGGTTGGCGATTAGTTAGGTGGCGGTTTATAGAGGGAATTTCGGAAATGGTTTTGCCTCCAGAAATGAGTGGCAGTTTATAGAGGGAATTTCAGTGGCGGTTGGCGATTAGTGAGGTGGCGGTTTATAGAGGGAATTTCATGTTAACATAAAGGAGGAGATTTGTTATTGGCTTTCATCAGGCAAATAAGGAGGGTGGTGGCTTAAAGAAGTTTGACTGTAAATTCATTAAACTCTTTATATTTTTCATAAATATCATTCATGGCCTTAAATTTTCATATATCTGCTCACAGTTTACTCATTAACTTTAGTTAATCATTTTGTTTATCAACACATATTGATAAACAAAATAATAATAATATATTTAGATATTGTTGGCCTTAAACTATTTTCAAATTACTTGGCATTTTTTCAAAGTTAACAGAATAAGTTTGAAAAGTGAAATATCTTCAAGTTCCTTATACAGTTTTAAACTTTAATAACATAAGACATATAAACGTTACAAATATACAGTAAACATCATTTAAAAGGTTAATTATTGAAGATTTTTATGCATTAAATTAGGGGAATGGGGCCTCTTGCTTGACTACCTTAGTTATCTCATCTAATGCCATTGAACTCTTTTTGTGATATCATATCAGAACAGTTGTCCATGCATCAAATTTCATTATTTGGATGATCTTAGGATTAGAATTACAAATTTGTGCATGAGTTACTAAGAAGCAATAGATGAATGATTTCAGAGTTCAAAAATCTATTTGAATCATATATCATATATGACAATAGTTATGTTAAATTTTGAGAATAAATATGCATTGCAGAAAAAACTTCAACAAATAAGTTTTTGAATGGTATTTATTATAGGTTTGTAACATATTATCTTCAGTATACATATGTAACTTAAGGTGTGTGTGCACACAAACACATAAGTACACATGTGCATACATCTTCAGTTATTAAATTTTAAAACTGCTGTTTTTATATATAAAATATTTATAATATGTATACAATAAATAATAATATTAAATAAAATAATTACACAATACAATCATTTTTGATTTATACATTCAGTAAACACCATTTAAAAGATTAATTATTGACGTATTTTATGCATTAAATTAGAGGAATGAGGTCTCTTGCCTCTTTTTAAAGAAATCTTCAGATTGAACAATGTATACTAATGACACTTGATTGTTAATAAATGGGAGTAGACATGAATAGACAGAAAAGAGTTAAGAAGAAGGTTTAGTAAAAACAAATAATCATACAGTTAGAAAATGAAACTAAGAAAGGAATTGAATTATAATACAATGAATTTGCAATAAGTCAATTTTCCTTGGGACCCACAGAAAACTTCAATTTATTGTAACTTTGACTTATCAAATACTTATATGCATATGCATAATATAGTGTACGATGCTATAATAATTTTGCTTACAAATGAAGAACATTATTATATAAAGTTCAAAAATTATTTATTACTAAATCTATTAGTTACATGTTAAACACAGAAAATTACTTAATACCTAATTATACATTAATACTTTCTCAAAAAATCTGGTTATTTTTGACTGTTTACAATTTTTTCTCCCAGTTAAGAAATTATTAATTTTTTGCAAATACATAGTTTCATCCATGTTGTCTATACTTTCAAGATATAGTTGCACAGTTGTAATTGTTGCAAAAGTTTTGAGATTACTTGGGGAGAGAACATAATCTGTTTCTTCATCTTCATCTGAGTCATTATTTTGTTCTTTCTCTTTGATTGCATTGATTATATTGTATTCACAAAATTCTTTGCAAATGACAATGTTTTCATCAATGTCTAAAAACTCTGAAAACTAATGCTGTCATCAAGATTCTTCTGCTCAATATTGGAAACTTCATCAATATTCTCATTAGCATGTTTACTTGCAAATAAACAACAATATTTAAAGCAATATTTGATTGCAGTTTGTGTCACATCATTGTTTCAGCTATTGGAAAGAAATCTGATCATGTCCAAAACATTATACTATAATTCACTCCATATGCCACATCATCAAATGCCTCTCTCGCTAACTTCTTTCTGTAAGAATATTTCAAATACTTATTCTTCAAAATGATAGTGCATTGAGTGGAATGCCATATTTCTCTGCTCTTAGACATATTAAAAACTCTTAATTTTATAAATGTTCCACAACTGTTACTTTATATTAACAATTATTTGGGCAAGAATGCAAGCAGATAGCTGCAGAGATTCTGATTAGTTTAAATTTTCTTGTAAAAATGTGAAATTCCAAGAATTTAATGCATAAAATCTCCATTTAAAAGATGTCCGCATTGGCTTAAAGAGAAAGTTTTAAAATTAATTTTTACCAGATGGGACTGCATAAAAATAAATGTTTGAGTTATTGGATTTATTATGAATTCACTATTGTGCAACTTATTGTGCATTCACTGTAATACATTGGCTGAACAGAGAATTCCTAATGATAGCAATACACTATCCAGGAAACTATGCAGCAACAATTGCTTAAACACTTTCATTAAGTAGAACACTGATTTTAATTAGTTTTCCTTTTTTAAAAGATCAAAATCTGATTAAATGCATAATTATATTCTGCATTTATAAAAATAAATAAACTTAACTATTTCCTTTTGCAACTGCATAATCCAGATCTTTTTATCTTAGCAGAAGGCCCACACATTTTTCCTCTTCTCATTTGGTATCTGTTTTCACTATCATTACAATTCAACTTATTTCTTAATTTTTTTTTAACTGTGTGGTTGTTTGTTGTTACTAAACCTTCTCTGTTTTTCACAAACTCCTATCCATTTATGTCTATTTTTATTATAGATAGATCCAGTTTTATAATATCTTGTTGAAGTTCCTGTTAGATATAATCATCAGTTATTTGTTTAAAATTGTTAGCTAAATGCTATTTGGTAGTTTAACACCAGTAATTACCAATTAGCATTTAGCTAACAATTTTAAAACAAATAACTGATAATTATATTTAACAGGAGCTTCAATAGAACATTGTAAAACTGACCTTAGAATATCATTTCAGTTTATCATTCAATCTGAAAGAGTCTATTTGTTTTGAGATTGAAAGTGCTTACTTTATGTAATTATTTTGTAAATATTTTCCACTATTAAAAGTTTAATAATTTAGTATCAATGTTTATTTCATATTTATGTTGTTATTAATTCACAATGAGTATCTTCAATTCTGCTTATATACCATATGCACTTATGTATAACTATTTCATATATAAGCTGATTCCCAACTTTCAAATATTGGAATGATATGGTATTCTTGAAATAAGCAGATAATTTTTTTATAATTTAAAAAATTTTCCAAATCCATTTCAATATTAGAATAAATATGGCATTGTAGATATAATGCCAGACTTACAGCATGGACATATTGCAATGCAATACTATAAAAAACTGGATGGAGAGTGCAATCATGTTGTGCAATACAACATGATTGCTACAATACAATTTTATTAATGTTTATTTAGCAAAAACATTAAAAACGAAATTAAAATTTTCAATCATTCCAAATTTCAATAAAAATATTTAATAAAAAATCAGAACTAATACATGAAACTGAAATATTTGCTACAACTGACATGAGAGAGAGAAAGTGACCAGTATATACATGTTTGCCTGAAGTGCAAATCTGATATCCAAAATTAGCTACAACAATTGAAAAATTTGGAAATAAAATAAATATATCTATTTCACTAATCTCAGAAAACTGCTTAAACTCTAATATATAAATTCAAAACTAAAAAACAGCACTTTTCGCAGCTGAGGAAAAAGAAACTTTAATTTGCTAACGTTTTCGACCAAATGGCCATCATCAGGCTAGACAACTTAGAGTTGTCTAGCCTGATGATGGCCGTTTGGTTGAAAATGTTAGCAAATTAAAGTTTCTTTTTCCTCAGTTGCGAAAAGTGCTGTTTTTTGAGTTTTAAATTTATAAAATAAATATATATGTGAAAATAAAATATATATACGAAAATAAAAATTTATTGAAAATTTTGATTAATTCCATAAATTTTATTTATCATTATTTAAAATGTTTATTGATGTAATAATATATATTCATTAATCCATAATTATTTTGTAATTTGAAATAAAAAACTCAAATTCTAGTTGCTAATGATTTTTTTGTCATCAATAGATAGCAAACAATTTAAACCAAATTCCAAAGTTATATATTATGAGGAAATAAGTGATTGTCTTGATGACACAACTCTAAATCAACTGCTCTGCATTTAGACATACAAAATTGATAACTTGAATACCATATGCATCATACTATTGGAAAAGTATTAATCACTTGTTTTCTTTGTTATTCTCTAAATTTGCCCAAAGTTGATAAATGGACTTAAGATCAAATGAATTGGATGACTATGCCAAAACTTATATCTTTTTTTTGATTCACTGTGTTTTTATAAATTTGGCACTCTGAGGTTATTATCTTGCTTATATTCTATTTTAGTGACATCTTGGGATTTACAAATGGTAACATAATAATCTTCAAATATCTTTATATATAACCTGATCCAATCCCCTTGATGTTGAATTAAAAGAAGCTCTTTCAATAGTCAAAAACTGTTTATTGGATAACTAATATAATTCTGTTGATGCAAAACTTTAATTCATTATTCAGTAAAAATATGGGCCATTTTTTTAAATCACCACTTAAAATGTTCTTGTTCATATTTAATTATAGTCATTCTATTTTCCTGGATTATCAGTTATTATTTTTGGAAGAATGGCAATAAACAATTCAGTAATTCATGTACAGTCTATGACAGAAAGGTTCTGACATCAGCGGAAAAGGTTCAGCTTTCGTACAATATGCAAAAACTGATTGAGCATTACTTCAGTTGTTGATCGTTGTAGGCTACAATTTGGGTTAAACCATTCCATCGGTTGATTAGCAACGGGAAGTGGAAGGAATATTGCATATTTAAGCGTTTACATGCAAAAAAAAACGATTTCGTTTACTATACTTTGCTCTTAACTTTTATTAATACATTAAATAACGTAAAAAATATTAATGAAATAAATTAGGATCGTAACTTTACTGGCAATAACTGAATTATTAAGTAATAAGATGCATTGCATACCGAAGTGTCGTTTAATACCGTATTTAAAGGCATGAACTAGATTGTTGAAGTTGAGTGCGAATTATTTCAAAATGCCAACTACTACGTCTAAGAGTTCTAGGATGCTAATCATTCATCATAGGAACAACGGGATGCCTGTGAAAGACATAGCGAATATATTACAAATAAGTAGGCAAACAGTTTACAACATTCTAAAGCAGCACGAAGAGAGGGGGGAGCGTATCACCTAAAAATCCACCAGGTCATCCACGATTGATCTTCTTAATAATATCGACGATAAATGCATGTAATGATAAGTGCTGAAGGCAGCAAAGTTATCAAAGCTAATAGGGTGCATCCCGCATGCATCCTTCATAATCTGGAATCTGTAAACATGTTAAAAGCACCTTTCTAAGCTATTCTATAACCATTACCTAGCGTATAATAATGTTTTACAGCAATATATTTCAATATTAAAAATTCGAAGAATAGCAAATTATAAAAAAAATTGTTTTTCAACTCCACCAAAGTTCTAGGCTTTGCCCATTAAATAATATGTTATGTATTATACAGTTTCATATTTTTATTATATGCAAATCTGAAAATACTTAAAATAAACGAACTTTTGAGTGTTTAATGTGTATTTTTTATCTTACAATTAAAAACAAATTTTATATGAAAAAATCATATCGAAATAAGATTTTTAAACTTAGAAATTTTCACTTCTATATTCACACAACAAAAAACAAAACATTATACAATTATCTAAACTATAATGATAATAATTTCAATACTGAGTTTTATAACTTGTAAAGAGCATAATAAAAAATAAAATTGTCTTCTGTGTTTAATAAAATGGAAAGTGAAAGAAGAATACAGATCACATTACTCATATCAAGTACATCGTAGAAATTCTCCCCTCTGTGAAATATTCCTGACCCCTATTTCTACTCGGGTAAGAACAGTCTACTTCATTACAAGTTGCTGTGCAGAGATTTTCCAGACTTTACAATCGAAACTACTTCCTCTAATACAGCCCCTACAGTAGATGTCAAAACCTTTGTCATTTTTCCTCTAAAATACAGCCCCTACGGTAGATGTCAAAACCTTTGTCATAGACTGTACAATGTGCTTTTAAGTATTTATCCTGTAATTTGTCTTTAAATCTTTGTTGATTTCTTTTGGAGATGCTATATGTTATAGACATTCTGCCATGTGTTGTAATAGAAAGAAACAAAATAGTCCAGCACTAGGTAGAAAAACACTTACAACTAAAGGAATTTTGAATTTTTGATCACTGTCAACTTGTCTACTACAGCTTACAATTTCAAGATTGTAAACTGTTTATGCTGGACTGTTTTGTCTCTTTTGTACATAGGCAATGCATTAATTCCATCTTGCTGAATGGATGTTTTTTATATAGTTTTTCAATTTTCTTAAGTTTTTGAACCTAATTATTGCTTATTTATGGTTTTCTTATAAAAGTTAAGTTAAATAAATTATTCATTTTTAAAATGATTTTATTATAGAAGTTTCTGAGAAAGCTAAACACTATCTTTGTGATTCAATACTTTTACATATATATATGTAAAAGTATTGAATTACAAAGATAGTGTTTAGCTTTCTCAGAAACTTCTATAATAAAACCATTTGCTTGCTTTAACTTCTGCATATATATATATATGCAGAAGTTAAAGCAAGTAAGTAATCAAATGTAACTTTTGTTTCTAATAATTTGCAATAAAATGCACTATATCTAGAGTATTAAATGACAATGTCATATAATCATTCTATCAAAATAATTTCATAAATAAAATTGTAATATTTTTTTCCTATTGTATATACAGCAATATCTCGCATAGTCTGGTTAATTGGTTCCTCTTTCTTACCGGACTGTTCAAGATATGTAATCTATGGGAAAAATTATAATTGGTTCCAAGAAATTTTAGATTTGCTCATATGTTTTTTTAAATTGTAAATTCTTACATTAATAATTATTTCTTTATGCATTAAACATTAAAATCTTTATAAAAGATTTATAATAGACAGTAGAAGGAGGCAGAAAGTGGGTCCGAGCCCATAAAGAGAATAAATAGAGGGCTTGGCTCAGCAGGTGAACACATTCACTTTCTCCAAGTCGTCAGCTCGGCGCCATTCCACATGCAGAGCGGTGCTCTGAGTAAGGGTAAGCGGCCAGGCTGATAAGAAACAGAACAAGTTTTTTGTAGCTGGCAACAAAAGTCAATTTCAAACATACAGGTTTTTGTTGAACTGGCCAGACTGACGTAAAGTGATTTCGACCAATTTTAAGTGCTTCAACAACTCACTTGAATTCAAATGAGTTTGATTTTGAACAATAAACAGAGACGATAAGTCTGTTCTTGTGGAACTTAAGTAATGAATTCCAGCAGCATTAATAGAGAAATTTTGATTTTAGAAGTTCAGTGCAGGACACACACAATTACAATTTGGCATTTAACCAGACTTACATTTTTTTTTAGCACTCATGATTGTTAATAAAGTGTTTAAGTCACAAAACAATCAAATGTGGAATTATAATTTAAAAATTATGCAAATGATCGAGTAATTCACGTATATACTTGAAAGGCAGGAACTATAACAAACATTAATTTGGCAACACTAGAGCAGCCGTCTCCTTGTCTCAGCTCATCAAATAGTGGCTATTTGAATCATATATAAGTATTAAGTAGCAAGCACACTTATATTTCGTATTTATTCTAAAAAAATAAAGTGAAAAAAAATTTTTTTATTAACAACTACAATCCAGACTATAGTGAAGCCCGGACTATGCAAAGCATTGATGTATTATCTTAAAATGAGATTTATAAAATCTTTACTTTTTGAATTAATTTTTAAATGTTTCTAAATGTGGAAGCATTATTAATTGTTATACAGAATATTATATGTAATATATCAAACTCAAGAAGGCAACCTGATTTTTCTGTAAATTTTATAAATTCTAAAAAATTCTATTTGTTATTTAAATATATTTATAGGTGATTCGGTTAATCTTAAGAATATTAAAATTTATTTAAGAATAGATAAAGATGATATTCTTTACATCTTAAGTAACATCTTTAGTAAGAAAATAAATTTTTTAAATGTTTAACTATATCTAATTCTAAATTAAATAAATATTAAATTTTTCAAAAATTTTTATAAAAACATAACTTAAATAACAAGTATTTAAAATAGTTCTTGGAATTTTATTTTTAGCTAAAACAATGTAAATGGAATGATTGTCAGTTTTTAATATTAAAATTTTCTACCTAATTGAAATTCTTCTTTAATTTAATATAATCATTATTTAATCTTAATTAGAGATTGGTTTTATAATAACAAAAAATAATTTAATGTTTTTGAATAATAGGAACATCAAGGAGAAGGGGTAGATCAAATGAGAGAAGAACTGGAAGCATTACAAGAAGAAAATTTATCTTTAAAAGAACGTTTAGTTGAAATGGGAGTAGGTTTACCTGTTGAACAAGCTGCACTTTCAGATACAGAAAAAGAACAATTATTATTAAGAAAATCTGGTTCTATTACAAGTCTTGATACTGAAAGAAAAGAGACAGATGAGGTTAGCAGTTATTAAGATTATCATCATAACTATTAAATAAAATTGAAATTAAAATTTCAACATAAAAAAAAAATTTCAACATAAAAAATTTTATTATTGGGTAAAATAAAAAAAAAAACAAAAGTAAGAAATTTTTACAATTCTATAATTTGTAAATAAAATAACTCAAGATTGCAGAAATTAGCATTTTAACTTTTGCAATCTTGAGTTATTTTTTTTGAATTATTAGTTTACAGTAGTACAAAAGCAGAAGAATGCAGAGAAACATTATATAAAAGAATTATATAAAATGTATTATTTATTTTAATTTCATAATTTATAATACTAATTTAATATTTTAGAAATCATATATAAATTAACTTATTAAAATTGTAATACAGTATTTTATAATAAATAGTTTAGTTAGTCATAATATTTAATTCATTGATCATTATTTTTATGCTTGATCCATTTTTTTCCTATGGGGGTTTTTCACATATTAGTATATATTTCAATAAAATAATTTTATTATAAAATCCTAGTTTTTTCAAAGAAGTTATAAGATCTCTTCAATTTTGTGTTAATTGATTCTGTTGAAAAAATTTCTTTCACACACCACAAGATATATGAATCATAGCAATCTTTGTGAACAGTTCACAAAGTGTTGTTGGCTTTTTTAAATGTAAATCATATATATTAATAGTCAAACGTGGCTGACTGACTGGATGTCCCTTTTTCAGTCGAATCACTCTACCTTTCTATAAATATGGTATCGTTAGAAAGATTTCTATAAATAGGATATTTTTAGAAAGGTCTAATTTTTAGATGTCTGCGAAAGCCAAGTAGATTTTTTTTAGAAAGGTCTAATTTTTGGATGTCTGCGACAGTAAAAATTATTTGTTGTTATTAATAATTTACAAATTAAAGAATAAAAATTAAATTGAAATTGTAGTCCCTCTAAAAAGACAGTCCTCAGATGGCGCTGTAACGTAATAATGGATGAGATTTTATGATTCCCTGAATGATCTTTGGATTTCCTATACAAGTTCGGAGGTGTATTTCATCGTTATATTTCCGATCTATTCCCTACACGAGTTCGGAGGTGTTTTTGTCGTTATATATATATATTATTAAATTAAATCACAAGATTATATTTCCGCTCATTTATATGAACGGGTAATTTCTAGTCATATAAAATCTTAATATATTTAAATGCCATTAATCTGAATATTTAAATAAATTTCTCTATTAGAAATATAACCTTAAACATTAAAAGTAATTATTAAATAATTTATTTATTTTTCTTATAAATAGATGATTAAAATTTTTTCAAAAAAATGCAACTTTAAGATAAATTCTTTTTTATATATATATTTCTATAAATATTGGTGTAAGAATTTTATTCTCTAAATGTATGTTTTTGAGTTTTGTAAAAATTATTCAAATTGAAAGTAATTCATTATACAAAATGTCAATAATAATAATAATAAATTTATTGATTTGATTTAAAATATATTATTATCTGTTTTTTAAAGATTAATCCTTTGTCAAATGAAACTTTAAATGAAAAATTACCAAACTTAGAAATGGGAGAAGCTTCAGGTGTAACTCTTCCTCGTGCACTTTCTGAATGGGATAAAGCAAGCAGTAGCAGTTTAAGTGAAATGTCTATGGCTTGCCTTCAAGACAGAATTATGCAAATGGAAGAAACTCATTATAGGTAAGAATATTATTGTATAACATGATAAATTTTGATTTTATTTTAATTATACTGTTTTTGGATTTGGAATTTTTTTTTAAATCTGGGAAAATTATTGTTCAAGTTTAAACAAAGTGTCTGTTAACTTAAATAGAGAAAGTAAAATTGTGTTTGTGAAAAGTATTTTCTGTAGCTAAATATATATGCTTTTGAAAATTTAGCATTTGAAGACAAGTATAATATTGAGAATAACATCAGTTGATATAATTGATATGACAATTAGTTTTTTAATCATTTTATCTACATTTTATTAATCTTTAAAGCAATATATTTAGTTGTTTTGTAGTTTGTACTGAATATAAATTATTTGTTTAAGAATAGTAATGTTTTAAAATATAGATAGTCCTTGATTTATGATAGGAGTTTGTTTCGAATTGCAAAAATAATATGTTAACCTCATAGTTCAAACCAAATAATTTATTTCAACTTAAGATATAGTCAAACTGGAAATATATTAATTCTATTGATTTCTCATCACCATTATTCATTATAAAACAATAAAGCAATATAAATTTAAATAACACAAGCTTAAAGAAATTAGATACAAAATGAATGTTAAATTCATATATCATGAGCATATGACATTGCATGTAAATTGCATACAATTCCAAAATTATTGTTAATCAATTACATGAATTATTGTGTCATGGTCAATGCTGGATTTATGATTTTGAAGGCCCTGGGCTAGGTTGTTTTGGGGTTATGCTTATAAATTAAAAATCATAGTGATATAAATATATTCTTCACAAGATATTCTGTACTTACCATTCTTGTGGCCCAAAGTACTATTAAGTTGTGGGACCCTCAACCAAAGTAAGAATTTAAACATTTTTTATGTTTATAATGTGTAAATGTGATTACTAGACCCTGGGTAAAGTTTTGTTAAAAAGTAGTGGAAACAATATACTGTTTTATATTTAAAAATAATACTGCTGCCCTTGCTTTAATAGTTATAAAAAATTACTCTTATGAATTATGGCATATTGTTAGTTTGAGATCAATGAAGGCAAAAATTGTTTTGATTTTTATTTATATTTTAATATTTTAATTTGATCTTGATATTCATTATGTAATTTTTTGAAGTAAAATAAGTTCTTGAAAACTTTATCAAATTTAACTGTTGAGACACTCTATATCTATGGGGCCCAGATTGGTATCTCAAGCACTTGTGCATAAGTAAAGTCTTGCCTGTGACAGGCTTAGATCATATAAAAGTTTGAAATGAAGTCAGTAAGTTATCAATTGGCATATAAATAAATAAGAATCAAAACTGACATATTTGTAAAAGTGACAGGTTTACAATAATAATAATGAAATTATTTATAAAAATAAGACATTATATTTTGTTATTTTAAAGATTCAGATTCACATGAAATGTTAAAAATGAAATAAAATTTTGAATTTTTAAATTAAGATTCACATCATTGAATGATTTTGGTAAAGAGAGAAGTTGATTTTTAACAAGTAAAAATGAAAAGAATTTTATGCAAGAATTTTTAAGTTTGTAACATTGGAACTGGGAATAGGAAATTTCATAGAGAATATATTATACAGGAATACCTCGATTATCATGGTTTCAATTATTGCGATTCTCGATTTATCGCGGTTTATAATTTGATATCAAAATTCAAATTATCGCGGCCAGGAGATGTATCCCACTACATATGCAACCAGAATTACATTTAGTTCGAGTCGCCACTCTCCAAGTAGCACTTCATTTTTATCCGATAGTGCCTGCTCACCATTCACCAGTAACTATCCACCTCTACTTGAAGCACATGTGGATATTTAATTCTCTTCTTATTTGCCCCTACAGTGAATACTAAAAGAAATAAGGATGATATCAAGCTACAGCTATCAAGAAGAAATGTAGAGTGATCAACTTAGAAGATTAGCCTACAGCTATCAAGAAGAAACGGAGAGTGATCAACTTAGAAGATTAGCACACTCAACCCATTTCTTTTTTACCTTATACATAAAATTTAATTAATATATTTGAAAAAACCTGGCAATGATCACCCATTTTACATGCATTATTTATCCCGATTATCGCAGATTCGATTATTGCGGTATTTTTCGTGTCAACATTAACCGCGATAATCGAGGTATTCCTGTATATACACAAACTATATAATAATACAGTAGTGCCTCACAATTCGATATCCAGCAATTCGACGGTCTCGCAATTCGACATTTGAGTTTTGCAGGTTGGCACGTGCATATGCATGGAATTGAAACGTTGAACTCTCACATTGTAGTTACGCCACTGGTTGAAAAAACAAGAGAAATCTTTTTAGTAAATAGTTAAAAAAAATCATATGAAAGAAATGACACTTAGAATACAATTTCTTATAGCAATTTTCAAAGTTCCTTTTTTAATTTTAATCTAAAAACAAAAACCAAATAATTAAAAATGATATATATATAATTTATAGCTACAAAAATGCACTTTATTATCAATATATTAAAATTAAATCAATATTTAAAATTTTATGAATTAATAACTGTCAAATTACAAAAATACACTTTATTATCAATATATTAAAATTAAATCAATATTTAAAATTTTATGAATTAATAACTGTCAAATTAAATGAATAAAGATATTAAAAACTGCTGAATTTTTGAGAATATTTATTGTACTTTTTAAATAAATGATAGATTCACACTAAAAGTTATATATAATGCTGAAAATATTTTATATTTATTATAATAATATATTAAAAATTTACTGTCTTTGCCAGAATTGTTCATAAATATGGTATTTCATTTTTAACTTTTTTTAATCTTATGGGAAAATACAAAACATAAATCCATAAGGTATTACGATAAATTGTTACAGAAATCTTACAAAAGGCATCTCTAACCTTTTCTTTACTCTGAGAGAGAATCCCATTCAAATTAGTGAGTGGGTAAGTTTTATATATGGATGGTTCTATAATCTCTATCATTAGTATTGTAAGACCAACATGTGTTGCATGAATGCACTCTGCTACTTAGCCCTGCAAAAGTTCTAACTTTGGCACTTTTTTTTAGCCAATTCTCAAATTGGCCATTGATTGTCGGGCACATTGCGAATTGGCTGGCCAAAGTCTGAAATAGTTGTAAATTATTGTATATTTCGGGCTTTGGCTAAATCTAGAAGTGACCAGCCACTTTATGAATTGGCTAGAGTCATTCTGTAACATATATATACATACACACTGTATTCTCTTTTACTTAACTCTATTATTAAATTATCTAATAAAATGTTTAACACATTAATGCAAAAATTTTGTGGTCAACTTATTTGTTATTGTATATATCTTTTCTGTGATTTGACTGTGGGCCTAAATTCTTATGGGGCCTTGGTCTTCAGCCCATATAGCCTATTCTTGTATCTGGACCTGGTTATGGTTATAAGTTTGTGTGATTATATGCTTTATAAATTAAGGACTATCCATATTTAATTTTGTTCTTTGTTACTATTATATCTGGCCTGAATTATTTTGAATGAATATTATTTGTGATCAATATTCTTTCCAAATATAGTTTGTATATCTTGTTCTGTAGAATTGCAATTGTATATCTGTGATATAAACCAATTTGATATTATAATTTGCATTTTGTAGTTAATTTTTGATTAATAACTTAGACTATTGATATGTCCAATAAAGTCAAATGCATCCAGGTGGTCACTGTAGAAAGTCATGAACATGATGCAAGGGTGTGTCAACAGTTAAGATGGAAAGTGTTATTGCCTGTAGGGTCAGGTGCACCCTGCTGGTCTCTGTGGAAGATTGTGACCTGGGCGTCATCGTGTTCATTACTTTTGTTCTCTCTCTTATCTTGTTGTTTGTCTGGGTTGGTACTCTTATCATCCTAGTCTCCTGGAACAAATGTTGTCTTGTATATATCTGAGATGGTAAATTAAAAACTTGTTATATGTTATTCATTTCTGTGTCCAATGCTTATTCTTGTCTGCAACATAAAAAACATATCAACATACTGAAAGCCATATTTCTTGTTGTAGAGAGTTTTCAATAAATTCTTCTAAAATGAAATTGTTGCAAATGATATCCTTAATGATTTTAAACTCAAACATTAAAAATTTTGTTACTTATATAAAGTAAGTAGCCAAAGTGTTTTTTCATTCCTTGCAAGTTAATTGTCATTATATTCTTTTTCTTTTGACATGTAATAATAATATTTCTTCCATTAAAATTTGCAAGAGCTGAATGTATATCAACCTACATTTCAAGATTAAATTTTAACTTTAATGGTAAAAATCTATCAGCTGTTTCCAAGCTTTGTTAATATCATCAAAGCTTCCACTAATACTTATGTCTTTTGGATTTTCTAAACCATATGATAACTGAAAAGAAATATCAACATGACAAGTGTGTTTGATTTAATATTTTCAGAAATTTGTAGCTCTTCTTCAATACTATACTGAAGTGTTACCATATTTAAAATTTTTCTAGTCTCGCTAACACATCCATTAACGTTTTCTGACACTCTTGACTGTCTCTTCCACAATTAAAACATCATCCAAATAGCAAGCACAGTTTTTAATACCATGCAAAATACTGTCCATAACCATTTGAAAAATAGCTAGACTGAATGCCAGACCAAAGAGAAGGTGATTGTAGAGAATATGTGTATAAGCCATCAATAGTCCCAACATTTCAACATTTATTCTTGTCTGCAACATAAAAAACATATCAACATACTGGAAGCCATATTTCTTGTAGAGAGTTTTCAATAAATTCTTCTAAAATGAAATTGTTGCAAATTGTATCCTTAATGACTTTAAACTCAAACTGAAAAATTTGGTTACATATATAAAATAAGAAGCCAAAGTGTTTTTCCATTCCTTGCAAGTTAATTGTCATTATATTCTTTTTCTTTGACATGTAATAATAATATTTCTTCCATTAAAATTTGTAAGAGCTGAATGTATATGTTACCGTAAACACCCGAAATCCGCCATAACGCGAAATCGCCAGTAAACACGCGAAACCTCCATGTGCATTAGTAACTTCGGGTTTTTGCTAGTAACATCTAGATATCACTAACGTGTTTAGTAAAATGCCGACTTAAAAACTAATATCGAGTATTTACTGAATTATTTAGTCAAAACCCGTTCTCGCTAGACGCCTACTAGTAAATATCCGAACTGTTGTGCTCTGTATGAATGCCGCACGCTTATTGGCCACATACAGTGCATCTGCCATATGATGCAGTAACCCAAAAAGAACTGACAAATAGCAAATTACATCACACAATTCCATGAACGCACATGCGCCAACCCGCGAAGCTTAAATGTCGAATTGCGAGACTGACGAATTGTGAGGCACCACTGTATATCCTTAATTCATGCAAATAGAATACTTTAGTATTCGGTAAACATTAAGATACCTACATTCTCGCTCTGTAACTTGCATTACGATCAGTATGAGGAAGTATTAGTTTACAGCCCTTCAAATTCCATGTGTACCACATAGGAAAATAGTGCTCATTCACCAGTAGCATTGGAAGTCCTAGTCATGGCAGCAATTGGAGTATGGAAGGTACAGAGGATGCTAAGAATATCTAAATAAGGACTAGCTACCTTCAATTACTGACCTTGAATATGTACAATAGAAAATATCTTTTGACAGAAAACTGCCTACGTGAAGTGGAGAATGAAGCAAAGAGGATCAATTAGCACATCATTGGACACAGTGAAATAAGAAGAAAATGTGAAGATCTCACAGAACCTCAAAGTGGACATCTGATCTATCACTGAGAGAATGAGACCAATATCAATGGAGGAAAAGGATTCCTGATTCACAAGGATATCCTACTAACATCATCCATTTCAGCAGCAACTCAGACCGAGTAAAACAAGTTACAATGTAGATTTCCAAGTAATATTAACTAAAAGTAATACAAGTATATGCATTGACAGCCAGAAGTGACAACAAAGAGAAGTCCTATATAAAGACATAACTGAGGAAATAAACACCAATCAGACACACTTTATAATCATCATGGGTGACTTCAATACAAAAGTTAGAAAAAGACATCAAGATGTATAATATATGGGAAAGAATGACATTGGTTTACTAAATGAGAGAGACACAAGACTAGTAGAATTTGTGAATCATACCATTTTGAAGATAATGAAGATGTTCTTCAATAAGAAAGTGCAACAAAAATGGAAATGGGTCAGTCTCAATGGACAGATCAAGAACAAGATTGACTTCATTCTGGCCAACAAGAATTGTACAAATATATTTCCATACTCTACCAGTTTAACATGGCAGTGATCACCAACTAGTCCTTGCCAAAGTCAAGCTGGATATTAAACTTAGAAGATGGCTAATACAACACAGAGGACAAAAGATCAACATGGGACAGATAAAGACCAGGAAAAAGAATATAGCTTGTGAAGAATCAAACCCAAACCTTTTCTTTATATCTATTCATTTCCTATTATATTTATTTATTGGGTGTTTTATTTAATTAAGGGTAAAGATACTTACATTCCAGATTCAAACTTTTAAAATTGATGATAAGAAACACAAAGGTTTATCTTTGACAATGCATGTCATCATCCAATCTCATAACATCACTACCAGATAGAGATCTTGTAATCGAGTTAAAAATTTTTTTTTTTTTTTTTTTTTTCGATGGAATTATAAAACATTATATCTATAATGTTAATTATTATGACTGTAAAGATGAATGATATTATTGTTTATAATATTCTAAGAGCAAAGAATACAAACTGATAGATTTTTATAAATAAGCTTAAATGTTTGTTTATGATGTAGATTATTTATAAGGAGAATTTCAACCTTGACTGAGATGTGTAACATATAGGGAAGAGTGGGCCAGAACGAGACATGGTCCACAGTGAAACAAAAGGCTCTTTTCCTACATCCGGTGCTTTCATAAATGTACAATGTCGCCTAAACATAATTCTTTATCGCCATTACCAATATATCTATTTTCACCACTCTCTCTCTATGAGTATTTTTAATAAAGAATTTTTGTTTTCAAGTGAGTTATGTAAAATTTGCTAGTTAAAGTTTTTCTTTTTTCTGTTCTAGATGGTAAAATGTTGCCAAAAAACAATGTTTTGCTAGAAAATGTAATAAATTGTGTATATTATTTTGTTATTTACTGGCTTTAAAAGTTATACGGAAGCCATTTTTTTCTGTAGGTTTATGTTTCAAGGATACATGGGCTACATCAAATAGTTGTTCATACTGAGACATTGTCTTACTGTGGCTCATACTACTGTATTACTCTGAATTTAAGCCGCCCTCAAATTTAGGAAGGATTTACAAATGAATGAAGTAAAAGCAGCTCTGAAGAACATGAAGAATGGAAAATCAGGGGGAGTAGATGAACTTATGGTGGATACGATCAAAGCAGCAAGAGCTCTCGGATACATTGGCTATATAGAGTTCTAACCGCAGTTTGGAAAAAAGGGAAAATTCCAGAGGACTGGACAAGAGGCATGATCATTCCTCTATACAAGAAGTGTGATAAGAAGTGTTATAACTATCAAGGAAAAATCCTTATGTGTCACTGAGCAAAGATTCTAGAAAGAATCATACTGGGAAGAATAAGACAACATATCAATGATTGTCATGCTGAGAACCAACATGGGTTCAGGAATAATAGATGAACTATCGACCTTATCTTTGCATGAAGACAGATGATACAGAAAAATTGGGAATTTGGAAGAAAACTTATTAAAGTTTTTTTTAGACCTGGAGAAAGCATATGATAATATACCTAGAAGCAAAGTATGGGAAGAATTGGAGAGAATCCAAATAATCTAAACATGCCAAATTGGATTATAATTCCCTTGAAGTTTGGATTGTATGTTTGTATTGGAGTGTTAAGGTATGGTGTTTTGAGGCAAATAAATAGACTGTGTTTAACATTAAAAGAACAAATACTTTATTGTCGTACGTTGGTTACTCGCCATTTTGATTACAACACACAAAAAAAAGTAGAGAGTGCTAAGTGTTGCCACACAATAATAAACTCGAAAATACAAAACCTCAACACCCCTCCTCAATTCTAACCAATCTTGGTTATAATTGTAAACAAACATAACTGAAATGATATATTATAGAATTATTACAATAAATGAAACAGAACCTAGTCTTCTAATACATTTATATTTTCCTTGTACTTGGTAAATTTCTTTAGTAGTAAGGGCTTGGTTACAATGTCTGCTGGATTTTCATCTGTTGATACATATTTAATCTCTATCAAATTATTAATAATTAAATCTTTTATAAAGTGGTAACGTATGTCCACCTGTTTAGATTTTTTAGAATTTTCATAACTTTTTGATGACATAATAGCTCCTTGATTATCAACATGCAATATAAGAATTTGTTGCTTTTTATTTATCTCTTCATCCACAGCTTTAACAGGTATTAATTCACAACATGTTAATGCAGCTGCTATATATTCTGCTTCACTTGAACTTTGAGCAACACATTGTTGTTTTCTTGAAAACCAAAATATTGGATTTCCTAAATAATATACAATACATCCACTTACACTTTTTCTGTCTGATCAGAACCCCAATCACTATCTGAATATGAGACTATTTTATAACTTTCATTTTTCTTATATACTTATGAATGAGTTTTCCTTACACTTTTTCTGTCTGATCAGAACCCCAATCACTATCTGAATATGAGACTATTTTATACTTTCATTTTTCTTATATACTAACGAATGAGTTTTTGTTTGTTTTAGATATCTAAGTATTCATTTGGCAGCAGTCCATAATTTTTCAGTTGGTCTATCTAGGAATCTACTAAGATATGAAACCCCAAAGGTTATATCTGGTCTTGTGCATACTGAGAGATACATCAGGCTCCCTATAATTTCTCTGTAAGGAACATTAATAATTTCTCCATTATATTTTTATGTTTATATCTTTTTCGACTGGTGTTTTAACTCCTTTACAGTTTTCCTTTCCAGGAATCTTTAGCCAACACCCATGATGGGGTCAACCGGAAGATTGAAGGATGGGTTTCAATGGTCCGGACCAAAAATTGGAGGAGTTGGACCCCCGGATCCTCTAGAATAGTAAGCCACGCAGCCATCCGGCTGATCTGTCATTCGGTCAGTGACAGCTACACTACGCAGCCATCCGGCTGATCTGTCATTCGGTCAGTCCAACAGGTCCCTCCAGTTTGTTCTGTGAAGTGTTCATTATCCGAACATGTGTTCGTTAACCATATAAAACCAGAGATAGACCTCCAGACTGCGGTCCCATAGTTTGTTCTATAAATAAATCTTTGATTTGTTTTAAGTTGTCTCAGAGTTCAGTTTAATCGGGAAAAACCACTGTTAGTTCCATGAGTGTTCGTTATCCGAACATGTGTTCGTTAACCGAACATAAAAATCTTTCAAAAAAATGTTCGTTAACAGCACTGTTCGTTAACCGATCACCCACTGTATATGGTTACCATCGATATGTGGTTACCTATAATATTCCTATTGTTATTGTTTTATTATGAATGATTTTTTAAAAGTATTTTGTGATGATTTAAAAATATAATACAATTCATATATATAATAAATTAACATTGTTTAAAAGATAAAAAAATTCTTAAAGCTGATATATTAAAAGTATTGCATTAATAGGTATATAGTTTATATATAATTTAGTACATTTGTATCTATTTTCTATTTATAAAAACAAAAAATTCGCAACTTTCAAATTTTGTTGTTAACCTTACGTTATCGCTTTAGGCTATTTTATTCACTCTCTTGAATTGTTTTAAATTTTGTGATTCTTTTAATTCTTTTCAAGGTGGGACAAGCTTAAAACATTTCTAGAAATATCCAATGAAATAATTTATCTAAATCTGTTCAGCAATTCTCAAGTTATAAGAAACATTCGATACTGTAAATTAGATTACAGTCCGCATTTAAGTATAATTTAAAATTATATTTAAATTTATAGCTTAACTTTTAAAAAATAATGAAATTTAAATGAAATTCCAACAAATTGATTGAAGAGTAGTTTAAATAAAGAAAATAGGATTACTTTCGAGATGTTTTGATTTTATATATGATAAAATTTGATAACACAGTTCTGAAAAATATAACATGACAACATCGATAAAATTTAAAAGTCATATCTACGTTTAGATTTTTTCTTAGAACTGTTGTATCAATCGATAAAGATACTATTTTTGGCCCAAAAGTGTTTTATAAGAGAATGTTTTATATTTATTATAAAATCTGAGGATTTTTGTGAATAATAAACAATATTTGATCTGTTATTGTGAAAACTTTAATTCTTTTGCTTTTAAAATCATAAAATACGCATCATTAAATCAATAATATATTCAGCGATCAAGATTAGATTAGCCAATGATAAATTAAACAGAAAAAACAGCTTGCACAGGAAAGTTTTTTGAACGATAACATTTTCGGAAATATATACAGATTAACAAAGAGTGCTCGGCGTTGCCTGGGCATAGTTTGAAAATATATACAGCATATTAGGAAAAACTTTCATTATTTGCACGTTGATTTCTTTCAGTTTCAATCGTTCAGTTGTTCTTTAATATAATTCTCATAAGAACTTATTTGTTAGTAATATATAGCTTTCCGCTCATCGATTTAAAAAAGATTTACTTGGAAGAATATTAATTTGTAGTGCTGTGATATTATGTACTATAACTATCGAAAAATTGATCATTTTACTGATTTTCATTATATTGACTCCAGGAAAATATATTTTTTTTTAATTGGGAAATTATTTCATGCGTTGATTTCATTTGTTCTCAAACCTCGTGTTTATTGAAATGTTATGTTATCATCAGACTAATTATATTTTCGTGGTAGAAATTATTTATTCTTTTTGAAATTATTAATGTATAAAACCGCGGGATCAGTTATCAATATTATGTCACGATAACAATTATACATATACAATAGTTACGATCGTAAATATGTACAGTTCGTTCCAAAAAGTTTGTCACCTAAGCGGAAGATGTTCGGCTTCTTTACAATACTTACAAACCAATGAGATTAATCAGTACAGGCGCGAATTCGAATTTGCGGAGCTTTGGACGATTCCATTTATTTTTTCTAAGCAACAGGGTTAGGTAGGTTATATTTAAATTTATACAATGTTAATCATTTTTTCTGAAAAATGATTTTGAGCATTTATTAGGAAAGTTTCAATTTATTATTTACAAATTAATCTATGTTGTTATTAATTTTGACAAAATGCAGCATTATATAGTCGTAACTAAACGAGTAATTAAGCGATAAGTTGTTGAAGCTACCAAGCGATGCA